>PVJS01010166.1:0-48665 GCA_004027185.1 Glis glis | reverse complement strand
TCTCTCTCTCTCTCTCTCTCTCTCTCTGCCTAGTGAGGCCCTCCGCAACTTTGTGAGACCTGGTTTCAAAATAAAGTATAAAAAAATAGGGCTGGGGGTGTAGCGCGGAGGTAGAACACCCCTAGGTTCAATCCCCGGTACCGCAAAAAAAAAAAAAATGAAAGCAGTGACATGGTAAGGTGTGTGAACTATATTCAAAATAAGTCAATATAAGGATAGTTATGGGACATTGTTTTCAAACGGTAAACAATCAAAGGATGTTAATATGGAATGGTTACATTAATTTTAGGCGACCTGTGTTATGGAATACTATGTAGAGTTGTAAAAATTAAGCATATATAGTTATGTTAATGTGGAACAATCTCTACACAAAAATTGCAAATTGCAGACCAGTGGAATGTGGTATAATATATTAATCAGCTTTTTGTCACTGTGAGATAAAGAACCTAAAGGAGTAAAGATTTATTTTGGCTCACAGTTTCAGAGGATTTGACCCATGGTCACTTGGCCCCATTGCTCTAGGCCTGTGTTAAGGTAGAACATCATGATGGGGAGCATTGGCAGGGCAGAACTGCTCACATCATGGGGGCTAGGAAGCAAAGAGGGAGAGAGAGAGAGAGAGAGAGTGCGTGCCAGGGACCAGGGACAAAATACTCCTTTTAAAGGCACACCTCCAATTACCTATGTCCTCCAACGAGGCCCCACCCCCTAGAGTTTTCACCACCTCCCAGTAGTGTTATCAGCTGTGAATCAAGTCTTTAGCATATGACCTTTGGGGGACTTTTTAGATCCAAACCATAATATTCCACTCTGGGCCCCCAAAGCTCATGTCCCTTTGATAATATGAAATGCTTTTAGTCCATCTCCAAAAGTTCCCAAATCGCAACAGTTCCACTTTCCTCAAAAATCCGAGTCCAAAATCTCTGAAACTCAAGGCAAACTCTTAGCTGTGAGCCCCTGTAAAATCAAAAAGAAAGTTACAAATTTCCAAGTTACAATGATGGAACAGGATACACATTCCCAATTCAAAAGGGAGAAATAGGAAAATACCAAGGAAGGATCCGATCACAGCAAGACCAAAACCTAGCTGGGCAAATATTAAACCTCGAAACTCCATGCCCAGCATGCAGGGCACATGCTGGCATGATAGGAACTCCAAAGAGCTTGGACAGCCCCACCCCTACAGCCTTGCCAGCTGCTGCAGCACACATGACCACTTTGGCTGGCTCTACTCATTGCCTACAGCTTTCTTCAGCAGATGTCCCATGTTCCTGGCAACTTCCTGGGATCTCTACTGCAGCTTCAGCTTTGCGCTCACAGCTTCATGCATCACCCTCTCAGGATTGCCCATGGGGATTCTAACCCTGCCACACACTGCCCGACTTCCCAGGCCTTTCTTGAAATCTAGTTGGAAGCCTCCTTTACCCCACGACCCTTCATTCTGCATGCTTGTAAAATCAGCACCACCTGGATAATGCCAAAGTCTGAGCTGACTGGAGCAGTAGCAAGGCCCACTTGCACCATGGCTGCAGCAGCCCAAGTGCCTGCACAAGTAAGCACTGTGAGGCAATGTCCGGGGAAACAACTTTCTAGATGACCCTGTGTGAGTAGAACCCTCAGTTTTGCTTCCTTGAGCCTGTGATGGGTGGGGTCTGTCCAATTCCTAAAATGCCTGCAAGCCATCTTTCCCACTGTCCCTGTGCAAAGTATTTGGCTTCCTTTTAATGGCATTACTCTCTTCAACAACCACACCTTGCTTACCCCTAATTTTACATGCACTTCTTTTCTGACCAAACTGCAAATTTTTCAAGTCTTTCTGCTCTGTATTTTGTTCCTGATTCTCACTGAAAATCTGGATAAAATCAGCCAGGAATACTGATGCCACAGCCCAGATGCTCTGCTGCCTTGAAATTTCCTCTGCAAGATCAATTAGTTGGTCAATTTAATATTCAGCCTCACGAAAAGTCTTAGAGTCTGGACAAAACATAGACAATTTCTCTGCCAGAATATAACATCAGTATGTTCTAGTCCAATTCCAAATAGAGTCATCACTCCTATCTGAACCCTCATGAGCAGTCTACTGTTGGGACTCCTATCAACATTCTGAGCCCTGACCAGAATCACCCATTACGCTCCACTTACAGAAATCTAAGCTTTCTCTAGGCTGCTTCTCAAAATATTTTAAACTCCTCCACAAACCAGTTCCAAAACCTTGGAAACACATGGTCAGGTATATTTACAATGATCCCATTTCTCAGTACCAATTGCCTGTGTTAGTCAGCTTTCCATTGCTGTAAAAACAAAACAAAACAATAAAACAGAAAAACACCAAAAAGAAGAAAAGATTTATGGCTCACAGTTTCAGAGGTTTCAGTCCAGGGTCAGCTGGTTCCATCGCTGTGAACCTGTGATGAGACAGTCATGGCGGAGAGGGCTATGGCAGTAGAGTTGCTCACCTCATGGCAACTGTACAGCAGAGAGAGAGAGGCAGATAGACAGACAGACAGTGAGAGACAGCGAGAGAGAGAGACAGACAGACAGACAGTGAGAGACAGCAAGAGAGAGAGAAAGAAAGAGCATGAACCAGGGGGGAAAAATACACCTTTCAAAGGCACATCCCCATGACCTACTTCCTCTAACTGGCCCACCTCCTAGAGTTCCCACCACCTCCCAATAGTGCATCAGCTAGGGGCCAAGCCTTTAGCACATGGATTTTGGGGGGATATTTTGATTCAAACCATAACACAGATGATCACCATAGTATAAGGGAAGAGTCACAGAATGCCCATATAAAATAACCAAACATATTTGAATGTATTTGTGTGTATAAATATATATGTATACACATACACATTTATATATATTGTATACACACACAGATAGAGAAATGTATACATAGGCAATCTTTTTAATAATGGTTATCTTTGGGAAGGGAAGTAGAGGGGGATATTCTAAAGATCTGATTTGTTTATTTTCTCTATTGTATATATGTATGATCTGTGGAATTGACTAAGAAAACTGAGGTTATCTTAATTGTTTCAGAAATGTTTACTTTCCAATATACTTTAACATACATACTTATCATTTTGGTTTGACAGCTATTTTATTGATTTTTCTAGTGTGTTATTTTTGTTATTGTCCTTAAGTAAACAATAAGCTTAATTATCCTCTAAATGATGATAAAGCACACATCTCTGGATATTTACATAGCAAGGGATCAGCGTCTTGTGATGTAACATTTCTGAGAACGTGCATTAAAGTTTATGTATGTCTCTTATAAATTTACCCCATGTATTAAAGTTTTTATGTGTGTACATAAATACATACAAAATCTTATTCTCTAAACAGTAAGCAACTTGAGGAGAAATTTATGCTGACTTCTCATTTTTTTCCTGACAACACACTATTTTGTATATAACGAGTGCTCACTAAATAGTTCCTAAGTGGAAAATATTTTAAATTGTTATGTTCCTAAGTACAAAAGACATCAGATGAAAAACATATTCTAAACAGACTACATGTAAGAATATTATAGTAATTTGCACTATCTACCATTCCAGTACTTCAGTTACAAATATATGGACAGTCTTTTATCCAAGGAACTAGTGATTTCACTTATGATTATCTCAAAATAAATTTCCTCATAGAAATTCCACAAACAAGACCCATATGTACTAAGGTAGAATTGTTTACATTATTATTATTACTATTATTATTATTATTATTATTATTATTTTGTTTTCTCTGCTTTTTATGTTTATTTCAGACATGGGATGTAGCATTATCACGAACTGCTAGAGCATGGGGGAAAAAATGTATGTTTAAGCACAATATTCATTTAGAAGAAGTAAATATGGCCCATCCTACATTTAATGGTATTGGTGAAAATATGTGGGTTGGCCCTGAAAACGAATTTACTGCAACTCTTGCTATCCGAAGTTGGTATGCACAGAACAGAAATTATAATTTTGAAAATGGCAGTTGCTCTGGAGACTGTTCTTACTATGTGCAGGTACCTCGTTTTTATATTGTTATTAATTCAATAGGCTTTGTAATTATTTAACTAACTAGCTTTATGTTTCAAATTTATAAACAAACTCAAATGGTAATAGTATTACTTCTACTAAAATAAGAATTCCCATCAGTCCTTTATCTTCAAGATGTCCATAATTCTATCTATTATGTGAATCGTACAATCAAACCATTTTCTTTAGGGCTAGGATATAGTTCAGTGGAAGAGCATTTTCCTAGCATGTGTGAGGCCCTGGGATCAATCACCAGTACTGCTAAAAAAAATAAAAATAAAAAATAAAAAAGAGAGAGAGAGAGAGATAAAACCTCAAAAGCATTCCTTTAAATATAGTAAACCTAATCAACAACAGCAACAAACAAGACTTGATATATTTTGCACAGCTCAGTATACTACTATATAGCTGGTTAAGACATTTTAAGTGCAAATTAATAGTATTATTTCCCTGCCTCATGTCCAAAAATCCACTTTCACATTTTATAATCCGGGAATATTGAAATGGATTTCATTCACTGTACATAACTTTATCATATCACATAACACATTGTTTAATAATCATCTCTCTATACCTGATACTACACTGAGGGAAGATACCTTGTCTTCTCAGCACATATTCTTCATACAACAACCTGACATTATTTAGGTCTTCAATACATATTTGTACCAGAAATAAAAATTTATTGAATGAATTCCCAAATTTATTTAAAACATGATTATTTTTCAACCAAAAAACCCTGATGTCATGATTTATGTAAAACTTCAAATTTTGGAATTAGTTCATATTGAACTCATATCTTTCTTTTCAATCAAATGAATCATGCTTCAAAAATTTTCTGATCAGTTCTTTATTTAGAAAGTTATAGTTAGCCAGGCGTGGAGGTGTACGCTTGTAATCCTAATACTTGGGAGGCTGAGATAGGAGGATTGCAGGTTCGCGGCCAGCCTTAGCAACTTAGTGAAGCTCTCTGCAACTTAGTGAGACCCTGTTTCAAAATAAAGAATAAAATGGGGCTGGGGGTGTAGTTCGGAGGTAGAATGCCCCTGAGTTCAATCCCCAGTACAATACACACAAAAAAGAAAGTTATAGTGGTTCTCTGTATCTTACTCATATCAAAGTTAGACTCCTAGCTGGGCTTGGTGGTGCACGCTTGTAATCCCAGTACTTGGGAGGCTGAGACCAGAGGATCCAGGTTCGCGGCCAGCCTCAGCTACTTAGTGAGGCCCTCTATAACTTAGTGAGACCCAGTTTCAAAATAAAGAATAAAAATATAGGGCTGGGGTGTAGCTCAGAAGTAGAATGCCCCTGGGTTCAATCCCAGTACCGCAAAAAAAAAAAATGTTAGACTCCTTAATATAACTTCAATACTCTCAGTAAACTAACCAAATTTACTCCCTGACCTGCTTCTGTATGCTGTATATTTTGTTCCTTAATTCCAGGCCCCTAAAGATTCTTGTTTCCTTCATTTGACCTGCTCAACTCCACTTCAACTCTTACATTCTATTTTTTGTTGTTTTAATGTATAACTTTCCTTAAGAATAAAATTTTCAAAATTATGAAGGTTTGAGGTAAATTTTTAAAAAATGGGTCTACTTCCATAGAGGTTAACAGCCTCTGGGTTCCATCCCCAGTATCGCAATAAATAAATAAATAAATAAATAAATAAATATAAAACAAGTGCTATTGTTGATGTATTAGAAATATTAAAATCATAGAGAATTTCTGGAAAGTCTTTCATTAATCCCATCTTTTTTCACTTCGATCCTGTTTTTCCTTTTATAGAGACCAGCTCTTTTCTTATTCATCTTTTTTTTCTAAGGAAAAGCCCATACTTTGTTTTATCTTGTAATGTAATTTCCTCAACAAAAGGAAGGGGAAATGCTGATATAATTCAGTTACTTTTCACACTCTCTTTTTCTTCCTTTCTATAATCTCACTGTTCCTCTTTTTCTCCTTTCTATTCGGAACTTACTACTTTTGCAAAACTTTCTCCTCTCTTCCCAAATATCCCTCCTCTCTGCCGATGACCTGGAACTTTCAAATTCAACCAGGAGTTGAAGATTGATATATCAGGTCTGACTTCCTTTGGCTCTGAGGCTTTCAGCATTCTCAAACTGTTTTTTCTAATACATTATTTGTAGAACCTATTAAAGTATTTCTCTAATAGAGTTTTGGAAATGCTGCCCTAAATCCATGGTAACTTCCATGTCTAAATGAAAATTGTTATATTCCTTTAATTGAATTGCTTGGATAAAGGTTCTATGTGAATGGAATATACTATCATTCATAAAATGAAAGAGTGATGTTTAGAATTAAATTTTATATTTTCTTTGAAATTTTTATTCTAGCTTGTTTGGGACAACTCTTACAAAGTTGGTTGTGCTGTTACTGCTTGTCCAAGAATTGGAAATATTATACATGCAGCACTTTTCATATGCTATTATGCACCAGGGTAAGTTACTTTAAGTTAACAAAAGAAGGTAAAAATAGTTTGAGAATACTTAAAGCTTCTATTTTCCTAACTTTTAATATATTCTTCTAAGTGTTTTATTTTTTGTTTTGTATTCTTTTTGCAGAACTGGGGATTGAACCCAGAGGCATTCTACCTCTGAGCTACACCCCCAGCCCTAGTTTTTATTCTTTATTTTGAAACAGGGTCTCACTAAGTTGCCGAGGGCCTCACTAAGTAGCTGAGGCTGGCCATGAACCTATAACCCTCCCGTCTCAGCCTCCCAAGTACTGGGATTACAAACATGCGCCACCACTCCCAGCTGTGTTTTATGAATTATATAAGAATAATATTATTAAAGACTTTATATTGAATATTTTAAAATATTTTTTAATTCCATAATGAAATAAGTTATAATTTGGGTATATAGATTTTACTTATAGGCCAGCCAAGTTTTATGTGCTAGAGGAGTCTTTAGAATTATTTTATAACATGTAGCTTAATTGGTGAAACACCCAGATCAGTGATGCCCCAACGAAGCTCCAGGAGTCCAGGTCTGCATGCAAAAGCAAGGAGTCTTTATTACAAGCTCGAGCTTGGACCCTCCATCTGTCCGACACAGCAGGGAAACGGAGAGCCCCTAGCTGATTTTTAGAACAACTCTTATACACAAACAGGGGGCCTTTGGTGCCCTTTATTTTGATTGGCTAACAAGCAGGGATTTGAATCTTGTCGTTTGGGGATTGGTGTAAGTCTCTGCGCGTGCGGGGTTACCAAAAAAAGGTAGGGTATAGGCCCTGAGTTAACAGCTATGGAACGTCCGGTACTTGTTTGTCTCATTTTTTATTGGTCCTTTCTTGGGTGGGGTGACTCTGCAGTTTTTCCAGGAACCCAGGGTGAGGTTAAGGCCTAGCCTGAATTTCTGTTTCTTGGAGCCTGTCATGGTGATAGCTAGGCTAATTGGAGGGCTCTTCATTTCCGCCTCTACAAGTACCTAAGGGGGGCCCAATCCTCGGTCCTTGACGTCAAAGGTTTTTAATGGGTGGTATTGAGACCTGAGTACCATTAACTGGACGGTGTCAACTCATTTTCGGACAAAATTAACTAGTCTGTTAATAATGCAAGGACCAAAGGTTAACAAGAGTGGTACGATTATTAGGGGGCCTGCCAATGCAGAGAGCAAGGTAGTTAGCCAGGGGGACCAATTAAACATGTTTTCATACCAAGTTTGATGTGGAATTAAGGGCCTCTCCTGTGGCTACATTTACGATCTCTCGGTTGATGTTCTGTGGCTGGTGGGGGTTACTAGTGGAAATGGGATGTATGAGTTCTAAAAGTTCCATAGTTATTAAAATGAGCTGACCTGGAGTTAGGTCTGCTTTACCAGTTTTAATTTGAGGGGGTTTTTGAGTCCTTCAGCCGTCTTGGAGATTTTCCATCTGGGCAGGTAGTCCTCAGGTTGGGCGTGCAGATCGGCCAGGCGGACGTGAATGGTGAATCCAGGCAGCAACACCGTCGACTTTGACAGCTGTAGGAGTCGTCAGCAATACCACATATGGCCCTTTCCACCGCGGTTCTAGCGTCTCCTGTTGATGTCTCTGAACGTACACCCAATCCCCAGGTCTATAGTTGTGCGCGTGGGTGGGGGTGCTGCCTCATATACTGCTTTAAGGCGTGGCCACAGTTCCTTGTGGGTTATTTCTAGCAGTCTCAGAGAATCAGACAATTGGTGATCAGAAAATTCAGCAATCAATTCAGCTTTTAAATTGGGAATTATGGGGGGGTCTTCCAAACATTATTTCAAAAGGTGTTAACCCCAAAGTGTAAGGGGAGTTTCTAACCCTATATAATGCGAAAGGTAGGAGGGCCATCCGCCATCCAGTCTCCGCCAGTTTCCATGGTTAATTTGACTAGGGTCTCTTTTAGGGTTCGGTTGATTCATTCTACCTGAGCCGAACTTTGGAGTCTATATGCAAAGTGTAACTTCCAATTAGCCCCCAGCATTTTGTTTGCCTCCTGGGTTACCTGAGAAGTGAAGGCTGGCCCATTATCTGAGCTAAGGAGTATAGGAATTCCATACCTCGGGAGGATTTCTTCCAGTAACTTCTTAACAACCACTTGGGCGGTCTCGCACTTGGTGGGGAAGGCCTCTGTCCATCCGGAGAAGGTATCTACAAACACTAGGAGATACTTGTACCCGTACTTACTGGACTTGACCTCCATAAAGTCCATTTCCCAGTGTGCTCCTGGTTTGGAGCCTCTTAGCTGCTGTCCGGAAGAAGCTGGTTTGTTATTAGCATTGTTGACCTTACAGCTTAAGCACTTATTGGTGATGTCTTCAATTTGAGGTCTTAAATTTAAAATTTTTAGTTGGGCATTTTGGATGAGGTCCTCCATCTTTTTGGCTCCAAGATGCGTGGACTGGTGGATGTGTAGGAACAGGTTCTTTGCCAGGGCACTCGGTAGTATTAGTTTGCAGCCTCCAGTTATCCACCAATTTGGAGCACGGCTGGGATTATGGGCCATTGGAAGACGTTGTATTATTTTTAAATCTTCTGGGCTATAGTTGGGGTCAGCAGGGAAGACTGGATCTCCGGGGTCTGGCAGCATCAAAGCCATTATTTGTGGTTGCCACCCCTGCATAGCTGTTTCTTTAGCGGCTCGGTCTGCCTGTTGATTTCCCTTGGCCACGGGGTCATCAGATCTTTGGTGCCCCAGACAATGAATTATGGCCAATTGGGTGGAAAGCCATAGGGAGGATAACAGCTGTAAAATTTCCTGCTTATTTTTGAAAGTTTTTCCCTCTGCCGTGAGTAGCCCCCATTCTTGGTATATTGCCCCATGTGCGTGGGCAGTGGCAAAGGCATAGCGGCTGTCTGTGTATACATTGAGGCGCTTATTTTTGCCCAGTTCCAAAGCCTTGGTTAAAGCCACGAGTTCAGCTCTTTGGGCAGAGGTGCCCTCTGGTAAAGCAGCTGCCAATAGGACTTCGTTCCCCAAGACCACCGCGGCGCCTGCATACCTTCTGCCATTCCTGACGAAGCTGCTGCCATCGGTGTACCAAGTGGCTTCTGCATTTGGTATTGGCTGGTCAGTCAGGTCCTATCTGAGCCCGTGTACCTGGCTTAGTATGTCAGCACAGTCATGTATAGGAGTCTCAAGTTCTGGGTCAGGCAGTAATGTGGCTGGGTTGAAGGCAGTGCTGGGCAGGAAATGGATACGCGGAGGGTTGAGCAGCAAGCTCTGATAATGAGTTATGCGGGCATTGCTCATCCAGCAGTCTGGAGGTTGTTTTAATACTCCCTCGATGACATGTGGAGTAACTATCTGCAGTTTCTGCCCCAGGGTTAATTTGTCTGAATCCTTTACTAACAGGGCTGTGGCTGCTACGATCTGCAGGCGGGGTGGCCACCCCGAAGCTACTGGGTCTAGGCACTTTGAGAAGTACTCCACCGGCCTGTTCCATGGTCCCAAAGTTTGGGTTAATACCACTTTTACTATGCCCCTGCTCTCATCGACGTATAAGCGAAAGGGTTTGGTTATATCTGGAAGTCCTAGAGCTGGGGCCTCTAGCAGTGCTCTCTTGATTTGGTTAAAGGCCTGAATCTGAGTCTCAGTCCATTTGAATGGCTCACTTTCCTTTGTTACTTCGTATAAGGGCTGGGCTAGCTCAGCAAACTTAGGGATCCAGAGCCTGCAGAAACCCCCTGACCCCAGGAATTCCTTTACCCCCCGTCTGGTGGTAGGTGTTGGAATTTTAAGTACTGTTTCTTTTCTGGCTGCTGATACCCATCTCTGTCCATCCTTGAGCACTTAACCAAGGTAGGTTACTTCTGGCTGACATATTTGTGCCTTTTTAGCAGAAGCCTGATATCCCAAAGCCCCAAGCTTGGTTAGTAAGTCCTCCATACCTCTCAGGCATTCCTGTTCCGTGTCTGTGGTGATCAGGAGGTCATCTACATATTGTAAGAGTGTTATATCTGGGTGTTCTCTCCGGTACTCACTTAAGTCCTCATGCAGGGCCTCGTCAAAAATGGTGGGTGAGTTTTTGAATCCTTGAGGCAGGCGAGTCCAAGTGAGCTGTCCACTACGTCCCTCCTGAGGATCGAACCACTCGAAGGTGAACAGGAGCTGACTTTTTGGGGCTAAGAGCAGGCTAAAAAAGCATCTTTTAAGTCCAACACCGTGTAACATCTGAGAGAGGGGGGTAGAGTGCTGAGGAGGGTATATGGGTTAGGTACAGTTGGGTGTATGCCCTGGACCCGTTTGTTGACTTCCCTGAGATCTTGGACTGGCCTATAGTCAGAGGAATCGGGCTTTTTTACTGGGAGCAGTGGGGTGTTCCATGCAGATTGGCAGGGGATCAATATTTTTAAGGCCATCAGGTGTTTTATGTGTGGCATGATTCCTTGTTTGGCTTCCTGAGACATGGGGTACTCTCGAACCTGCACCGGATTTGCCCCTGGCTTGAGGTCCACCCAAATGGGAAGTCTGTGCTTAGCTAATCCCATCCCTCCTGTTTCTGCCCAAGACGTGGGGAACTTGCTGAGCCAGGATTGCATATGTTCTGAGGGGTGGTTGTCTGGTAGAGGCAATATTCATCCTCTAAACTGAGGGTCAGAACATGTATAGGCGCCCCTTCTGGCCCAATTATTTGAGGCTCCGGTTCCTTAAATGAGATTTGAGCACCTATTTTAGTGAGCAAGTCTCTTCCTAATAGGGGGTAGGGGCATTCCGGTATCACCATGAAGGAGTGGGTTACCCAGCCCGTGCCAAGATCCACTGTTCTTCGGGTAGTCCAAGGATACCAGCTGGCTCCCGTAGCCCCTTGAACCCAAGATTTCTTCTCGGACAACTTACCCAAAGGTTGGGTAAGAACTGAATGCTGTGCCCCAGTGTCCACCAGAAAATTAGCTGGAGTCCCCTCCACCTTCAGAGTTACCCTGGGTTTGGGGAGGGGGACCGAACCCCGTCCCCCCAATCACTAAAATCTTCAAGTTCTAATATCTTGGAGAAGCCCGGCTTTTTATGAGCCTGACCTTTTTCTGGGCACTCCTGTGCCCAGTGACCCATCTTTTTACAGTAACCGCACTGATTCTTCAGTAACCTTGGGCGATTAGAGGGCTGGGGGTGCATACCTGTTTCTGTTGCTAGGTGGCGTGGTCATCTTTCTTTGTCCGGAGGAGTGTTTCCAGTTGCCGCCAGGAGAATTTTAGCCATTCTTTTGTTGTGTCTTTCATTAGTTTCAGCTAAGATTCGAATTTGCTTGTCTTCTGGACTTTCTCTATTGTTATATACTCTCTCAGTAACCTCTAACAACTCTTGTATGGACCTGTCGGCTAGCCTATCTATCTTTTGTAGCTGCCTTCTAATGTCGGGCACAGCCTGATTTACAAAAGCCATAATTACGGCCGATCTATGTTCTGGTGCTTCTGGATCCATGGGGGTATAGGAGCAGAATGCCTCCATGATCCGTTCAAGAAAATGGTTTGGAGTTTCTGCCCTTCCTGTTGTACATTGCTAACTTTGGCCAAATTGGTGGGTTTCTTTGCTGCAGCCCTGAGACCCCCCATTAGAATCTGGCAGTAGACCCGGAGCCGCTCCTTACCTTCAGTAGTGTTGTAATCCCAAGCAGGTCTGGTGAGAGGAAAGCTTTCATTAATGATGGCTGGGTTGGTCATTGCGGTTCCGTCCACCCCTGGCACCAGCTTTCTGGCCTCGGTTTGAATTCTCTTCCTTTCCTCCATGGTGAAGAGAATCTGTAACAACTGCTGGCAATCGTCCCATGTGGGCTGGTGAGTAAATATTACAGAATCTAAAAGGTTAATGAGACCAGTGGGTTTTTCTGAAAACGTGGGTATTTGGAGTTTCCAGTTATATAGATCGCTGGTGGAAAATGGCCAGTATTGCATGTGTTGATTTCCATCCCCATCCCAGGGGCCTACTGCCCGCAGGGGGAGAGCCACAGAAGTATCCACAGCCACTCCTCTCTGCGCTCTACCCCACGTATGGGGTAGACTTCCCAGGGGAAGCCACTGGTGTCCCCGTTCCCTCTTCGGTGATCCCTGAGTTCCCCCTTGAGCTCCCATCTGGAGGAGTGGGGGCTGGTAAGGAGGTGGTTCAGGGCCATGTAAGAGGAGAGCCTCCCCCTCGGTGTCCCCCTGCAACACCGGATAAAAAGGGCCATCGGCTGGCTAGGTGTTTCTTTAGTATCATTTTCCTTGGTAGTGAGAACCAAATCCATCTTATGACCTATCCCAGGGGGGAGAAATGGCCGGAGCCAGGCAGGAGGGTCTTGCACTAGATCCTGCTAGGTAAGGATGTAAGGAATTTGCTCTGGGTGGCCCGGCTTTCCAAAGACTATTTCCTTAACTTCATTAATAGTTTCAGGATCGAAAGTTCCCTCAGCCAGCCACCCGATCCCAAACGTGGGCCATTCAGTCTGGCAAAAGATTATTAATCAGGGTTTCTTAATATCCAGGCTGAGATCCTTGGCTCATTTCTTAAAATCTTTAAAGTTGTTAAGAAACAGGGTAAGAGGGGTTGCCAGAGTCTGCCCCATTTGTGCACAATAGCCGGTGATTAACAGAGCAGAAAGAAAGAGATGTAGAAGTGAGATTTGACACCGTTCTGTAGGTGTGCAGTGGTGGAGAGCTGCTCTCAGAAGTAAGGAAAGAATAAAGGTTATTACAACAAATACAGGTCCAAAGCTAACTCTAAGGGAGGCATATAAAACAGGTTAGTAACACAATACACACACTCAGGAGACAGGAATCTCTCGAGTAAATTGTGGGAGTGACCTGCCCTGTCCTAACAGAATTTCGGACCTAGTCTGACCAGGTGAGGGGGGACGTCTCCCGAACCTCACGGCCTGGGGTCCTCTGGTGCGTCCACCTAGACCTCCAACAGGCAATCTTTAATCTGGCATGTGCCCCAGACAACAATCAGACAGTTAACTCACACACGCTTACCAGCCACCATTGTGCTCCGCAATCTGGGGTCCTGGGACCCCTGGGGGATCCCGGACGAGCCCCCAAATGAAACACCCAGATCAGTGATCCCCCAAGGAAGGTCCAGGAGTCCAGGTCTGCATGCAAAAGCAAGGAGTCTTTATTACAAGCTTGAGCTTGGACCCTCCGTCCGTCCAACGCAGCGGTGAAACGAAGAGCCCCTAGCTGATTTTTAGAACAACTTTTATACACAAACTGGGGGCCTTTGGTGCCCTTTATTTTGATTGGCTAACAAGCAGGGATTTGATTCTTGTCATTTGGAGATTGGTGTAAGTCTTGGCGCGCGTGGGATTACCAAAAAAGGTAGGGTATAGGCCCTGAGTTAACAGCTATGGAACGTCTGGTACTTGTTTGTCTCATTTTTTATTGGTCCTTTCTTGGGCGGGGTGACTCTGCAGTTTTTCCAGGAACCCAGGGTGAGGTTAAGGCCTAGCCTGAATTTCTGTTTCTTGGAGCCTGTCATGGTGATAGCTAGGCTAATTGGCGGGCTCTTCAATTGGTATAGGATATTATTTTCCAAAATGATTTATCCCCATAGTTATAATAAAAGTCAAAAGACTGATAGTTTCCCCAAAGTTCAGCCAGAGGAACAGAATCTAGGCAAACATTGTGTATTTTGCTGTATCAGTGTCTGTTGATGCCCAGCTACCTAGCATTTAAGATCAGAATCCCAAGGAGGAAAGGACTACAGAGAAGGAGCCCTAGAGTCTATGTAAAAATTCTCCGTGGGTCCTTGGCCAACTACTGAGGTGCATGCCCCACATCAGGTTCTGGAAGAATTAGGGAAAAGCTATTCAGAGACTAAAGATCTGCACAGAGATTTCAGAGACTGCACAGCACTAAGAAGATAGTGTTGCAGTTTGGGCTCTCAACCAAAATGAAGAGATGTTGGCTGACACTATGGGCATTCACTTGAGGTCTTGGGCCATGCCCTAGGAGTAAGAATCATTCCCTAGAAGTAAGGGCCATCACAGGAATAAGGGAAACACTGATTTATAACTATTTAATCCTAAAGCCAGACCTCAGTAGGGTCAAGATTATCTGCCAGTAATTTAACTGCCAGACAACATAAAATTTACGTGTGTATGTGTGTGTGTGTGTGTGTGTGTGTGTGTGTGTGTGTGTTACTAGGAATTGAATCCAGGGTCACTCTACCTCTGAGCTATGCCCCAGCCCTTTATATTTTTTTTTAAATTTTGGAACAGGGACTCACTAAATTACCACCTGCTGGCCTCAAACCTACCATTCTCCTGTCTCAGCCTCCCAAGTACTAGGATTACAGGCATGCACAACAGTGCCCAGGTGCAATGGACCATTTGTTTTTAAAGAAAGATGATATGATGGTTAATTATATTTGTCAACTTGGCTACATTGTGGTACCCAATTGATCAAACCAGTCTAGTTGTTGCTGTATATTTCAGAAATGACTGACATTTTAACCAGTAGACTTTGAATAAAGCAGATTATCCTCCATAATGTGACTGAACCTCATGCACTCAGTTGAAAATCTGAAGTCGAGTTGGCTTTTAAGAGATAAGTCTGAGAAAAGAAATTGTCCTTATCTAGAGCCACATGTCCTCCCTCAGACTCAAGACTAGAACATCAGCACTCCTCTGGGTCTTCAGCCTGCCCTGCTGATTTTGGACTTGCCAGCCTACAATTGTGGGAGACATATCTTTAAAATATTTTCTGCATGTGTATGTCTTTCTCTCCATGTGTGTGTGTGTGTGTGTGTGTGTGTATCCTATTCATTATGTTTCTCTGGAGAACCCTAATATAAATTGCAGTACCAGCACTGGGGTTTGAGCCCACAAATATCCATTGGCTCTACCGGAACATATAGCCCCAGTGGCAGAGCAGCTTGCAAGGCAGCCTGGACCTGTTGCAGAGCCTTCTCTTCTTCTGAGCTCCATTCACTCTTGAAGCTTTGAAGTCACTCAATAAATGGAATACAATAGTACATTTTGCTCAAATGAGTGAGGAAGTTTTACAGGAATTTATATAAAATAAGATAGCTTTGATTGTACAGGGATAATTTGAGGTGGAAAACAACAGAATTTATACTTTCTTTGACTTTGAGTAGACCCAAGAAGCAGTTACGGAGTTTGAGCCAAAACAGATATATTAGATGTGTGAGAGGAGTGCCAGGCAGGATACCTTAACTAGATTACCATTCTTGCTGCTTTTTTGCATTGTATTTTCTCCAGCTTATTGGAGTAGATTCTTCAAGTCCTCTAGGAAAACTTACAAATATTCCAGATATGAACCAGAAGCCAGGATTGTGGTATTTTTCCATGATGTATGGAGGTAATTAAAATGGAAGGAGTTGTTGCGGATAGCCTAGATGTTCTGGCTGTATGAAGTAGAAAAATTAGTATCTATTTGATGTGCTCTGCCTATTGTCATGTGGACAATTTACAGACTCTGTGAGTCTAGAAGAGAACTTTGAGAAATCTGTCCACTAATTATAATTCCTAGATTGTAAGTACATGGGCCTGGATTACCTCCTTGATGAGCAAGGGGGTGTCAGATATGGGTCTAGTGTATCAAAGAAACTTTCTACCACCACTAGAATTGTGTCATTCCAGAAGGTTGCATTTTTGTTACAAAGTTTTAATAATGGTCTTCTACTGGACTTGGAGTTGGAAATAGGTATAGTTGTCTGTTAGGCTACCCAAGCCACGTGTCCTTATCTAGGGCCTTGACATATGTCCTATAGGTAGCAAAGTACCGAAGTCTTGGCCAGATAGAAGGCTAATAAAAGTTCCAGTGGGCTATGATCTGCATCTTGACTTGCTCCCAGTGAACCACTGGCTGTTTCTTAGCAAAGTCAAATACCCAAAGACAAAATATTTCATGTTTCTTCAGGCACTGTCAAGACCAATAAGAAATTTCAGTGGGCTTTGCTGATTACATATATTTATTATTTTCTCTGCATCCAACCCCATAATTCCAATTGCAGTTAGAAGTTGCACTGTAGATTCAGACTTGAGTTGATTTAGGTCCCAACTTCTTAGAAACTCAGGGCCAGAGGAAGATTGACATAGAAGAGTTATTAGCCTGGCATCTCTGGCTACTTAAATAATGATTATGAAATTCAAACTTTAAAAAAGAGTACTCATATTCTAGCATAGTGTGTATTTGTTTGTTTGCCTTCCCAGAGTTTTTCCAGACTACAGTTATCAGACATTATGATCACGGAGTGATTGACCTATGCTCCAGGCCTCAAAGGCAGTCTTTTATAGTGAGTAGCTTTTGTATAGGCACAAGGGTGGAGGTCCCCCATCCCAGAGGTTTTAGGAAATGTAAGCTTTGCTTTTGTGTTGGAGGCATCTATTTCAGTGAGAAAGGGTTACTAAGCTGTAGGTGAAGGTGACTGGGGTAATTCTTCAGTTTCTGGAATACTAGTGCACTGGATGGGTTTTGAACAAAATGCATATCCTTGAAATATGTTGAAAGTAGGAAAGTGAAATTAGAGAAATTATATAAGATCTGCCAATAACCACAAACTTTTGGATGTCCTTGGTGGAATATTTGCAATTTACAGGTATCAGATACCTTATTGTGTATCAGCAAAACCCTCTTGATTAAATAAGATGTGGTTCATAATTGACATTCAGACTTTTTTTTTTAATTTTTTGAGGTACTGGGGATTGAACCCAGGGGCATTCTACCTCCGATCTACGCCCCCAGCCCTATTTTTTATTCTTTATTTTGAAACAGGGTCTCACTAAGTTACAAAGTACCTCACTAAGCAGCTGAGATTGGGCGCAAACCTGCAATCCTACAGTCTCAGCCTCCCAAGTACTGGGATTACAAGCGTGTGCCACAACGCCCGGCTGACATTCAGACTTTTGAATATGCATTTCTTAGGTTTGGCTACGCTGGTGGTGTATAAATTGCCTAACCAGCAACTTATATGCCTATCATTTACAACTTCCAACTGCCTACTAGGTAAATAGGCAATTCTATTAAAATGACAAGGACTAATGACACCCTCCCCCCATAAACCCACCACTCAAGCATCTTTTCCCTACATATCTTTTCTATGTTCTTTTTAATCTTATGTTATTTATATAAATTTCCCAATTTACATTTACTTTAGGGACTTTTCTCCTTTACATCTGGGTAATTAATGTAATCATTTCTCATTTCTCTCTTCTCTCTACAGCAAATTAAAACAACTGTGTAAAATTCCACTAATATTCATTTTTTTGTTTATATATCTATGTATTTTTCATATAGACTTCAAAGTAACCCATGCAACTGATTCTTTGGAACAACAGGCATTTCAGGATTTTGTAAACTCTTCAGGTTATTAATATATCATTTCTACAGAATTTTTTATAAATTTGTACCAACCAGAAAGCAAATTAATTATAAAATATACCATAGTACCCATTTTGAAAGGACATATTTTGCTACAACCTAAAATGAAAGAGGCTTTAAATTATGTTTAAATTATAATGCTCTGTTTCAAGGACATGGGAATTAGTTTCAGATGAGACAATTTTCTGGGTTGAGAAAAGGGGGAGATCACATCTCCAATTGAAGTACTTCCTTGATTGTATTTTATTAATTTAATTACCTTTTAAAATAATTAAAATTTATAATTATATTACTTGAGAAACATGTAAAAATTGAGTCTTTTCCTAATAATTTTCTCTTTTTTGTAGAGGAACTCTGACAAGAAAGCCTTATCAACCGGGAATATTTTGTACTCAGTGTGGCTATCGCGACCGTTGCACAGATTTGCTATGCAGTAAGATAAAGAAAATAACTGTAAAATGTAAAGAAAAAAATTCCATAATGCATAGGACAACAAAAGTGAAGCAGTAGAATACTATTTCTATTGTGACAATATTGTTTCCTAATTCTAATGTTGTTATTATATTACCAAAGGAGGGTTGAAACAGTATAATCTTTAGATTTTTCTAAACTTTTCTGCTCTCCCTTGCTCCTATTCCTTCCTCTAAGGACATACCACAATGTATGAAGTAACAGTTATACCTTAAAAAACCTTCACAGCTAATTCCTGAAATAGAAACCACTTTGACAATCACTGCTTTAAAGAAAGGGACATTCAAAAATATTTGTAAAGAGAAAAAAGTCAAATAACATATTTAATAGCCTTTTCTCATTGTTTCCCCCAAATACTAAAATCCCCCAAATATTCACAGAACAAAATATAGAAAATATGTTTGATTAAATTTTTCTTTTAGTTTTTCCAAACATAAGAGCACATATTCTAAAGGTATAATTTTAGCTGGAAAATACAGTGCTTTAAAAATGTGGCAGAGGATAAATTCAGATCATATAATTGTTTTGTGCTAAACACAAAAACACATATAAACTATTGGACAGTTTTAATGTAACAGCTCTCCTGTAGTGAATCCACCCTGACAGTTCTGCTCTTGTTTCACTTGACTCACAATGCCAATCCTGCTCTCCTTCTTCTTCTTCCCCTTTTCTTCCTCTTCTTGAAAGGTCACTCCTAGAGCCATTAGGTAGTGAGCGGAGGTGAGCATCTACTCAGGGGCAGCCAGGTTGGTATCCTAGCGCTTAAACAGGATGACAAGGGATATCCACACTCCGTGCAGTGGGCATAGGGAGATGGAACGCCTAAGGAGGGAAAGGATGGGGCCCACATGGATTTGTGGCCAAGTACAGGAATTCAGAGCTCTCATGGAATGAGGCAAATACCCACACGTGAGGTTAGACTTGCATGAGATACTACAACAGAGCAGGGGTGTCCACACAACAGTGCTCGACATGTAGTGTCTGTGCCCACACAAGGTGAGGAGGGAGAAGCCAGGCATAGGGTGTCAGAGTCTGAGCGGGTGAGGAGGGCATCCAGATTGGGATGGTCTGGCACTGGTTATTGGAACTCAAGCAAAATGAGGAGAGGAATCCTTTGTAGGGGTGGCCTGACAAGAGGTATCAGAACTTAAATAGGAAAGGAGGGGCATCCATGCTTAAGGGCAGCCTCACAGGAGAGACCAGAGTCTGAATATGCTGAGGAAAGCTTTAATGTGGAGAAAGTGGCCTGGCATAGGTGAGAGTCAGGGTCCTAGTGGGGTAAAGAAGGAATCCACACATTGGAGGAGCCCAGAGCTGCATTTCAAAGTCAGAGCAGCTTAAGAGTATGTCTATGTGGAGGGCCAGCCATTAGATTATCAGATGAAACACAGGACATTGGGTTAAATTTGAATTTTAGATAAATAATTTTTAGTGTAATGACATCCCAAACACTGCATAGAATATACTTACACTAAAATTTATTTGTTGCTTTCTCAAATTCAAATTTAACTTGAATCTTGTATTTTATTAATTAAATATGGCTGGTAGGCCTTGTATGGAGTGCCTGAGCTCAAGTACAGTGAGGAGAACACCATGTGAGGGAGACAGTAGAAGCAGTGGTGGGATATTGGAAGCATATTGGGGGGTTGACCAAATAAATAAACAACTGAAGGATAATGGAGGCTGGTTTTCTCACTGAGAATGGAATACAAATATGTAAGGGAAGAAAAAAAACTTGAATCTTGTGGTAGTGAATTGGAATCAGAGGTTCTGAAACTTTAGGATTTCAGTAAATATAAGTAAACATAGATATAAATGTATGTGTATGTATGTATCTATATACGTATATTCCATAGCTCTGAGTGGGCCTTGGAGAAGTGACCATCAAAACAATGAACATTACTTCCACTCAGACCTTAGTTTCTAAATTACAATATGCAAGAAAATAAATCAGAGCTCACTGCAGGAAAGCCTGGTTCCAGGGTTCAGGCAGAGAAAGTGTAAGATGAATCCAGAACATCTTTTATACTCAGAAGCAATTAAGTGCTCAACGAATGATGGGGATATGAAATGAAAAAGACACAGATCCCATCTTGAAGGGATTTCACTGATACAAAATGAGACAATTTGAACACCAAAATAATGATAATAGTAATCAGTCATACACATTATATAAAATAGGAAGCCATGAATTCATACTGATACAAATTAATAAATGGATAAATAAAAGTGTGATGAGAAACAGTGTATTTACCTAGTCTCAGAGTAACTCCCCATAAAAATTTTTCATTACTGTGAAGAAAAGAGTAACTTTGCTGTGCAGCAGCCTGTGAGGCACCACCCTAGTCAAGTGATCAAAGTGGACATCCTCAATGGGAAAACCAACAGTGTGTCACCTGAGAAGATGAAGTGCAAGAGCACAGCAGCACGGCTGTCGTATTCCTAGCAAAGGTACACAATCCAAATGTGTCACCTGAGAAGATACAGTGCAAGAGCACAGCAGCATGGCTGTCGTATTCCTAGCAAAGGTACACAATCCAAATGTGTCACCTGAGAAGATACAGTGCAAGAGCACAGCAGCATGGCTGTCGTATTCCTAGCAAAGATACACAATCCAAATGCAAGGGAGCATCAGAGAGTCCAGATTGCAGATATTTTTGTAAAAATTGAAGATTTGTTTACAAAATAAATGGCTTATATTTTTAATGTGAAGATCATGAAAGTCAAAAAAATGAAAATCAGAAACATGAAAACTAAATGCGATACATGATTTTGAACAGAATTATTTTGCTATTAAGGACATTATTGGTACAATTGGCAAAAAATGAATTGAGTCTGAAGATTAGATGATAATAATGAAATTGTTAATTTCCTGATTTTGATGATAGTATTGTCCTTATGTAGAAGAATGTCTTTTTCTGTAGGAAATATACACTAAGTGCTCCTGGAGTAGACATCAGGTTGGCACCTTGCATTCAAATATTTCAAAATAAAAGTTGCTTGTACTGTCTCGAAACATTTTTTATATAAATCAGGTATTGTTTCAAAAAATTTTTAACTTCTTTTTTAAAAACTGAAACAGTTGAAAAAATCTTAGGAAAGCAAATCCATTTGGAGGCTTCTGTTATGGTCCAGGAGAGAAACGAAGTTCATATTAGCGTATTTGTAAGAGAAATAAAAATGATGAGAAAAATTGATTCATATTTATTGGGCAAAATTAGCAACTCTTGGAAGATCTGATCTGGTAATGAGAAAAAGAATATAAGATAAATACAAGATTTGGGATTTAGGTGATTAATGGTGTTATTTATTGAGATATAAGTAAATATAAAGAGGAGACGCCACAGAAAATAGATGTTGAGTTCAGTTTTCATCATAATTAGGTTTAGATACCTGCTTCAGATCTAAGTAGAGAAGACTAGGAAGCTTAAGGTAGAGATTAGGATTATATTTGAGAATATATTTGAAACTATATCAGATTATATTTGAGAATCATTAGCATACAGGTGAGGTTCAAAATATTAAAAAGTAAGCACTTACCTAGGTGTAACATAAATAAATAAAGTAGTTACCAAGAAAAGAATCCAGGTGGGAAAAAAAAGAATGAATGAAAATGGAGAAAAACTATAGAAGGACAAGGATAGGAAAAAAGGGTGTTTATGTCTAGAAGGAGTCATGCTGGGATTTTTATAGAGATTGCATTAAACAAAGAACAATTTGGGGATAATGGGTGTTGACTATATTGTCTTCCAATATATAGACAATTTGTTCTTGCACTTTACTCGGTTATTCTTTGAGTTATTTCAATCAATATTTTATAGTTTTCAGAATATATATATTTATATATATTCTGAATATAAATATTTTTATATATTCTGAATATAAATATATTCTGAATATATTTCAGAATATATATAATATATACTTATCCCTATTTATTTCCTTTTTAAAAATTTTGGTTGTGTTTTAAATGGCATTTTAAAATGTTTCTGTTATTTTTAGTTTGATTCATTGTGGTTAGAGAACATACTGTATATATGTATTTCCGTTCTTTAAAATTAAGGTGCTTTTGGTTTTGGTTTTGTTTTATGCCTAAGCTATGTACTATCTTGGTTTTTATGTTCCATATGTGCTTGAAAAGAATGTGACTCAGCTGTTGTTGGATGTAGTGTTCTAGAAATGTCAATCTGGTTCTGTTGTTTGTTGGTGTTGAGTCCTTCTATATCCTTCATTATTTTTCTCTAGTTGCTCTTACAATTTTTAAGAGAGTAATAATTGAAGTCACCAACTGTAATTGTAGATTTTTCTGTTTCTCTTCTCACCTGTGTCAGTTTTCTTTATTGTATGTTGAAATTCTGTATGTACATGCACAATGAGAATCATTATGCTTTTATAGAGAACTGACCATTTTATTAATATGTAATGTCCCTCTTGATCCCTGATAGTTTTCTTCACTTTGAAGTTTATTTTGTCTATACTAATATAGCTGCTTCAGCTTTCTGTTCATTTATGCTATTTTAAACTACTTATATTTCAAATAAGTTTCTTATAGAGAGCATGTAGTTGGGTTAGTGTGTGTGTGTATGTGTGAGATATATATATGGGATTGAACACAGGAGCATTCTGCCTCTGAGCTATACACCCAGCCCTTTTTATTTTGAAACAGGGTCTCACTAAGTTGCTGAGGGTTCCGATAAATTGCTAAGACTGACCTTGAACCTGTAATCCTTCTGTCTAGCCTCCCAAGTACTGGGATTACATGAATGCACCTCTGTGTCTGGTTTGAATTAAATATTTTAATCAAATCTGATAATCTCTGTTTTGTGTGTTCAGGTCACCTATGGCTAATAAAGTGATTAATATATTTGGACTTAGATCTACCATTTTGTTGTTTTCTGGTTTTTTCACTCTTTTTTTAAAAGTTTTCCTTTTTATGCCTTCCTTTAGGTTACTTGAACATTTTTCATATTCCATTCAATCTGTCTATTATAATTTTGACATATCTCTGCATAAATATTTTAGTAGTTTCTCTAGGGATAACAACATATATATGTACTTAACTTTCCTCAGTCTATTTAGAAACAATAGTTGACCACTTCACTTCAAATATAAAAACCTTAACATCATATATATTCCTTCATTCTCCCCATATATCCTTTAGTTATCTTACATACTATTTCTACATGCATTGAAAATGACATCCATGATATGCTTTGTATTCAACTCTCAAGTATATTTTTAAAACTCAAAAGGAAAAGACGGCCTATTATATTTATACAATTATATTTAACTCTTTGTGGCTCCTCCTTCATTCTCAATATTTTAAGTTTTCTTCTAGTATTGTTTACCTTCTATATAAAGAATTTACTTTAGCAATTCTTTTACAGCAGGTCTGCTAGCTATAATTTCCCATAAAATTACTTCATTTGAAAATATCATTATTTCTTCTTCATTCCTGAAGACTATTTTTGCTGGATATAGAATTCTTTTCTTGAGAGTTCTATTCATTTTAGCACTTCAAAAATATTGTGTCACTTCCTTCTGGCCCCTGTGGTTTCTGATGAGAAGTCCACAGTCATTTCATTCTTTGTTTCTTTATATGGAATGTCATTTCCTTTGACTCCTTTCAAGGTTTTTTTATTTTAATTTTCAGCAATTTGATTACTGGGTGTAGATTTCCTTGTGTTTCTTCTAAAGTATGTATGCTCAGCTTCTTGAATCTGTAATTTATGTCTTTTTCCAAACTTAGAAAAATTTTAGCCACTATTTCAAGTACTTTTTCATCACCACTCCCATTTTCCTTCTGGAACCTTGCATGACATGAATGTTGGAGCTTTTGTTGTCCCACAGGTTCCCTGAGGCGCTCTTGATTTTTTTATTAAATTTCACTTCTCTCTCTTTTGAGATAGTGGATCGTTTCTGTTAATCTGTCTCTAAGTTCAAAGACTATTCTATCATCTCTAGTTTGCTCTTGAGACCTTCCAGATTTTTTGTTGTTGTCATTGTGTTTTTCAGTTCTGAAATTTCCATTTAGTTCTTTTTTATATTTTTTATTTCTTGGCTGATACCTTCTATCTTATCTTTTACTTCAATTTCTTTATCTAGTAATCCCGATATCTGTCTTACATTGTCATTCATGGTACTACTTGCCTTTTCCCACTTGAGTTGAGAATTCTGTGGTTGAATTATATCCTAGAATTTTGAATATTTCATTATGAAGCACTGGATCATTGTTTACATTCTATGGAGAATATTGGTATTCTTTTTTTTTAGAAAGTACTTTACCTGGTTAGGTTCAGGCCAGAATTTTCAACCTGCCTTCTATGGATTATAGTTCTAAGGTTCAGTTTTCAAAGCCTTTACAGTGCTGTTCATATCTATCCCCAGAGCACACCCAGTGGTTACTTTGGGATATATAGAAAGTGTTACTGATTAGCTCAGTTCTTAGTTCTTTAAAATGCTAACTAATATCAGATTTGTATCTGGTTCTAGGTGAGCCCAGAAGTTCATAAATAGTTTTATAATGTCTTGTCTTATCTTCTTCCAAGCTCTTTCGTCTCTCCTATCTAGTACTTTCCAGTTCCCTGGATCTTCCATCTTTTATACTCTAGCCAAAATCACCTGCTTTCATGTTTGAGCCTTGCTCAGAGCCTAAGCAACAAGAGGACAGAGACACAAAAGAAGAAAGCAAAGGAGTTCAGCCCTGTCTTCTTGAATCAACAGGTCAATCAGATGGTAAAGAAAATTCTCCTCATAATATTGACTCTTTGGCCTCTTTTTGCTGACAATGTTTACTGCCTTCTTCACTCCCACCAAATTGTCTGAGGGCTAGGATATGAGAGAATGGAGAAAAAGAAGAGGTAACCAACTTGGTGATTTCTCCACTCTCTTGTAGTACTTTAGTTCAATTTCCCAGTCCTTGAGCCAGAACCAGAATGCTCTTCTTTCTCTGTACTATAGTGCCCACTTCTAGGTTTGGGGTAGTAATAAGTTCAGACTGGGAGGTCCCAGAGAAGGGAAAAGAAAAATGGTGAATTCATCACCAGTTCAGTAGTACTTTGAATTCTAATTCTGGTATTTTGGTTGTTTCTTTTTTCAATCTACTCTTCAGAGTTCTCAAACAACTTTCTATGCATTGTCTCCAGGATTTATAGTTTTATTCATTGGGAAGGAAAGTTGAGAACATGTTTATGCTACCTGATATAGAAACAGAAGATTGGTTTTTAAATAATGAATAAGTTTGGCTCTACCTCTTCCTCTTTATAAGTCATTCAGAAACCACAAAAAGAAATAAATATAAATGACACCTTCACTGACATTAGGAGTCATTTGCACCCCACAACCAAGTATATATACATAAAGGTAGTCAAATTCAGAGAATGTGTCTGTAACTATAGATCTCAAAGCCCGTAGAGTACATTTTCAAAGTAGGTGGCAAAACCTGAAAAACAAACCTAGCAATTCCTTTTCTGAAAGGGTAGGAACAGAATGCATAGACTGGAATCAAGAACTCCTAAGCAGTTTTCCACCAATGAAAACCAGAAGAGGCAGTCTGTAATGGATTGAACAAGTTCCCCCCAATTTTAAAATTTACCTAGAATGCCATAATTTTACCTTATTTGGAAAGGTAGTCCAATAATTAGTAAGTAATTATTATGAATTAGTATGCTAAGATGAGGTGATCCTGGATGGCGGTGAGCTCTGAATCCCCCAGTTGGCGTCCTTATTAGAAGATTTTGGAAAAGACACACAGATATGCACTCAGCGGAAAGATGGCCATGTGAAGATGGTGTCAGAGATGGGAATGATGCAGCTACAAGCCAAGGAATGCCAATGATAGCCAGGAACCACCAGACCCTAGGAAGAGGCAAGGGAGTGTCCTTCCCTGGTAGCTTTGAGAGGTGCTTGACCCTACCAACACCTTGATTTCATACTTCTCGTTTACAGAATTTTGGAAGGAAGAGCAAGTTCTAAATTTCCCTTTAGGGGTAATGTTATTGCAAGACAAAGTCCAGGATGACATTGGGTTTTCTATGTGTGAAAACTCATTTATTCAGGAATGGTTGTCTCACCCTCTCTATGTAGGTGTGCAGGGGATTTATTTCCTGAGTAGTATTGTAATCGTATCAAGCTAAATAGCTAAAAACAATGAATGTCCGGATGTAGAGGTATCTTTTCCATCTCAGAAATGAAGAGCAACTGAAAGCCTTTGGAAGTAAGAATTAAGTGAGAAAAATGAATAGATTCGTAAGATTAATTTGGAGTAAGTAATCAGGGTGAGGGAGAGATGAAAATAAGAAACGTACATTGTAGACTCCTACTTTGTTGAAGCTGTAACAATCTTAAGAGAGTAGAAGTAAGTGACTTATATAAGGTGATAGAATGATTTAGAGACAGGATTAGTCCTATAACCATATCTCCTCACTCCTGTTTTCTATATTCTCTAGCAGACTGGGCTGACTATTAGTAAAAGAGAATATATGGTATTTTATGATTAGCTACTAGTTAGAGGGGAGACATAAAAAATGATGGCATGATGCCTGAGAACTAAGAGAATATGGGCACCACTGTTGGAGAAATTCTTACACAGAAAAAATAAATTTTATGTAATTCTTTATAGACTTTCTTTTTTTTTTCTAGGTAATGCTGATCGTGACCAAGCCATATGTATGTATCGTTGTCCTTTGTTTCTTGAACAATTTAGCTACTTTATGTGAAATCCAGCTTTCAATTGCTTCTTTATTTACAGATTACCAATTTTGGTATCCAAGATGGGAAGTGCCCCGGCCAATTGTGTGTGATCCACTGTGCATGTTTGTTTTATTACTAAGAATACTATGTTTTACAACATGTGTCTTAATTGTTTTGATAGTACAGCCTCAGTTTCCAAATATTTTATTGGAAAAACAGATGGTATTTACCCCTGAAGAATCTGAATCAGAGAAAGAAATAAAGGAGAAAAAAGAAAAGGAAGAGGAAGAGGAGGAGGAAGAAGAAGAAGAAGAGGAGGAGGAGATAATGTAACAATATAAGCCAAAAATATAATATTTTAAAAATCCAAAAGAAATAAAACACTAATCTTTAACAGGAAGGAAAATATACAGACCACTATTGCAATATTTTTATTCCTCTTTCCAGTTAGTAAGTTTCTCAAGTTTAAACAAGATTGTCCATGGTAAGGTGCTCATAACCCTTCTAAGTTTAGAACAACCATTTAATAAATATTGGCTTGTTTATGTTTATTATTATCATAGTTGGTGTTGCTAGTGGTATTCTCCATGTGCTATCAAGGCATCAAATAGTATTTATCTTTGTGGGGTGTTTTTTGGAATGGTTTAAGTAGTACCTGTACATCCTGTTAGGAGATAAATTTATTATTTCTACTTCATGTTAAATATTTCATTAAAGACTTGCTGTAATTTTAGTTGCTAAAGTCTAATAAATGCCAAAAAAATTAATTAGTTGTGATTGGGAAATATAGCTGCTTCCAAATTTATATGGTAAAATAAAATACATTTTCAAGTTATTTACTTGTAGTTATTCAATATGTTTAACAAAAGTACATAAACTTATAAACTAAATTAACTACTTACCACTGGTAATGCTAATAAATGAATTGAATACAAATTCCTATCATAGCAAAATACATCAAATGCTATAAACTCTATATGTGTGTGTATGTGTGTTTCTGGGGATTGAACCCAGGGGCATTTTACCTCTGAGCTATACCCTCAGCCCTATTTTATTTTTATTTGGAAACACGATCTCACTAAGTTGCTGAGTGCCTCACTAAGTTGCTGAAGCTGTCCTTGAACCTGCAATCCTCCTGTCTCAGTCTCCCAAGATTATAGGTGTGTGCCACCACACCCGGCTTATACTTATGAACTCTATTATTATTTAGTTGGATCAATATTACATTAAAAGCCCGTTCTAAAATGGGATAAGAGAGAATTATATATATTTTTAAAAAGCCTGAATTGTCTTCTTGGATTTAAGTGTTTCATGGGAGTTGTTTTTTAAGAACTCTGCTGTGTGTGTGTGTGTGTGTGTGTGTGTGTGTGTGTGTGTGTGTGTGTAACTGGGAATTGAACCCAGGGGCATTCTACCTCTGAGCTACACCCCAGCCCTATTTTATTTTTTATTTTGAAATAGGGTTTTACTAAGTTGCAGAGGACCTCACATTGTTGAGGTTGGCGGCGAACCTGCGATCTTTCTGTCTCAGTTTCCCAAGTACTGGGATTACAAGCACGAGCCACCATACCTGGCATAAGAGCTCTGCATTTTAAAAATCATTTTTATTTCTATAAAATTACCTCTTTTCTACCCAGCATCCTGAGAAAAAGTCTTAGGTAGAGAAATGGGGCTGGTTCTCTATTTTTATTTTATTTATCATTTTTATTGTACATTTGTATTCAACTTCAGAGCTTCTGCAGTGCTTTCGCAGGATTATTTAATACTCAGAACCATTCTGTGGAGCTGTTACTGCTTCTATTTTTTAAATGAGAAATCTTAGTTTTGTGAAATGGTTTAACCTAGAGCTAACAAAAAATTAATTTGTGAACATAAGTATACATTTTATGACACCATGTTTAATTCCAACATATGACTGATATGTATCTATATACCTAAATTCTACCCATCTATAACTAATCTACATATTCTCCAGTTAACTTCATGTAATATGATCAGTATATGCCAGTAGTTCTTAACTGGCAGCAATTCCCCCATCTCAGGACATTTGGCAATTGCTGGAAACACTTTTGATAATCATGATCAGGGAGGTATTACGGTGTCTACTGGCTTAAGCCAGTAATACTTAAGGACACCCTTCTCCCCTAGCAAAGAATTATCCAGTCCAAAGTGTCAGTAGTACTAGAAGAAAATATAGGATCAACTCTTCAACATATAGGCACTGGAAGAGACTTTAATAAGACCCCCAACATCTAGAAAATAAAACCAAGAATCAATAAATAGGATGACATCAAATTAAAAAGCTTCTATGCAGCAAAGGAAATAATCAAGTATCTAAAGAGAGAGCCTACATAATGGGAGAAAATCTTTGCCAGCTACTCCTCTGATAGAAGACTAATACCTAGAATATGTAAAAAACTTAACAGTAAAAAAACAAATAATCCTATTAAAAAATGGCCAAACTGAATAGACACTTCTCAAAAGAAGAAATACAATTGGCCAATAAATATATGAAAAAATGTTCAGCATCATTAGTGATCAGGGAGATGCAAATCAAAACTACACTGAAATTCTATCTAACTCCAGTTAGAATGGCAATCATCAAATCATCAAGAGTACAAACAATAGAAAATGCTGATGAGGATGTGGGGAAATAGGAGCTCTTATACACTGCTGGTGGGATTGTAAATTAGTACAACCACTATGGAGATCAGTATGGAGGTTCTTCAAAAGACTAGGAATGGAGCCACCACGTGACCCAGCTATAGCACTCCTTGGTATTTTTCCAGAAGAATTAAAGATAGAATACTATAGCGATACATGTATACCCTTGTTTATAGCAGCACAAATCACAACAGCCAAATTATGGAACCAACCCAGGTGTCCCATCAACAGGTGAATGGATAAAGAAAAATGTAAGATATACATATTACAGTTACAATCAAATTCTATTCTTATAATCAAATTCTATTCAGCCATAAAGAACAAAATTATGTAATTTATAGGAAAATAGATAGCACTAGAGAATATTATGCTAAGTGAGATTGGCCAGTCTCAGAAAATCAAGGGTTGTATGTTTTCTCTCATATATGGAAGTTAGAAAATAGGAAGCATAAGGGACTTTAAATAATGTAAAGAGAGACACTAATGTAGAATAGATCCAGGAGATTGGGGGAGGGAGTAAAGGAGGGAAAAAGAAGGATTAAGGAAGGAAACAGCTCAAATAATGCTACGGCAACACATGAAGGTATTACTATTAATTTACTAACATATGGAGAGGGAGGAGGGGAGAATGGGGTGTGATGTGGAGGGAAATGCACCAAGAGCTGTGCGTGGATATTTGTATCACATTGAACCCCACTATTATGTATAATTGCAATGCACTAATAAAATTATTTAAACAATAATAATTTTTTAAAAATGTCAGTAGTGCCGAGGATGAACAATTCGGCTCTAGTCTTGTTTCCAACCTAAAGATAAGTAAATTATGTATGCTTTTGAATAGTAGTGCATTTCCTTAAACTTCTATTTTTCTGGAAATTGTTCTATTCTCTCTCCTGTTCCCTTCCCTTTACCTTTCCATACCCATGTGGTTACCATGGCTGCAGTCATTCTGTTATTGTGATTCTGTCTTCCTACTTCTGGGATGGTCCACTGACCACAGCTGAGCTCAGTTATAGTCCTTAGTTTAGGGGCAAACATTCAAGAAAGGTCCTCCTTGTTGTCGATAAAAGTTTTAATGTGTAAAGCTCTGGGGCTGTTTAGCAGACTGCATAGGGAAAAAATGCAATATAAATAGAAAAGCAGTGATTGTTGTCCCTGAGGCCTTGTGTTGTAACCTTTCACATGAACTGTTTTGTTTTCTAGGGTACACTCTTATTAACTATCCAGTAAATTTTCCCTTTTTCCTTAGGTTATTTCAAGTTGGATTTCTGTAGCTAGTAGAAATGACAGGACATTCTAAATAGATAGCTATTTTCTTTTTTTTTTTCAGTACTGGGGATTGAACCCAGGGGCATTCTACCTCCGAGCTGCACCCCCAGCCCTATATTTTTTATTCTTTATTTTGAAACAGGGTCTCACTAAGTTGCGGAGGGCCTCACTAAGTAGCTGAGGCTGGCCGCGAACCCGGATCCTCCGGTCTCAGCCTCCCAAGTACTGGGATTACAAGCATGTGCCACCATGCCCGGCATAGCTATTTTCATTTTCCTGAACTAACATGAAAAATAATAGTATTAAAACTCCAATTTATCAAGAGTCTTTATATCACCACCTGGTTAAAGAAACAGTGTTCTTTTAAGTTCTGTTTCCCAAGTCTGTTTTAGGCATCATCTCTAGCTCTTCCCACATGCCCCAAGTTCTTAGAACCTTAGTTCTTTACTTTTATTTTTATTACATAAGTTACAGATTGACCCCTTCAATGAGCCTAAGAGATTATTAGCATAAATCCAAGAGATGTTTGGGGGAAATATATAAGCTATCTTCACTCTATTTTTATGGCACTAGTTCAGGAATATACTTTTGACCAGGGTATTCTGGCCCAGATAGTATGGAGTGGTGTATGAGCATATGGTTCATGCCCTAAAGTACTATATATTCTATTCTGTATTATAAAATTCTGAGACTACTGAGATACTCCTGGCCCTGGTGAAATAGTATCTATAAAGAATCTATACTAAATCACGTGCAGGAATGCTCCAGCCTATGACTAAGCCTAGAGGAAAACAGACATGCTTCTAGTCCTTCTTTCATTTATGCCTCTGCAGTCATACATCTGCAGGTAAGGTTTAGTACGATTATGTTTGTACTTTCATAGTCCTGGATAGTTTTGCTGATTTCTGTGTCTATATCCTAACATTATTTTGTGTCCTTTACATAAGTAAAGCCTGTCTGATGTTCTCAAGTGTCTGTGCCTTGTCTAATCAATATTTTTACATTACCAGTATAGCAGATATGCAGAGCAGCAGCAAATGGAAATGATACAAGGACACCATATCCAATATGGATAAATCTCTGTGGGGAAAACTCTGAAATAATAAAGGGGACAGAGGTAAAATTGCGACAAAATGTTGGTTTCTGTTGGCTCTTGATTTAGCAATAGGCATAGAAAGTGTGCCAATAAATATTGACAAATGTTAGTGACTTCACTTCCATTTAAAGAGTCAAGTATGGTATTCCTTAAAGCTATATAAGGGTGATGGTTTGGGGGTTTGCTGTGGTACCACAATTTCCCATAGCAATGACCTATACGACTGAGTGGTGATAGATACTACACTAAGGTAGACTAGCGAAGAGCGGGCGTAAGTGCAGAAAGCTCACAAGGAACAACTCAAAGCAATTGGAATGGGGCGGGGGGCTTGCTAGACAAGGCTTGGTGAGTCTAGAGGAAATAGAACTTGCATTCATTTAGCACAACCATGAACCGCATCTACATCCTTCAACATAATGCTACTGGGAAGCCAGGTTGATTTGCAGTGGTAGGCTGGGGTGGAGTGGGCATCATTGAATAGTAATTGTCCTTTCCTTCCATGGTAGAAATTCAACACATTTATCCTGAAAAAGGGAATTTCCAAAAGCACAGGCCCACTAACAAATTGAAAATACCACATGAGTGGGGAAAATGTGATTCTGGGCTGCATCAGACAGAATCTCTCTAAAAATATTTAAAATCTGAGGCATAGTAATGATATTCCCCTTATTAAGCGGACTTGATATACCTCACAAATAGAAAAAAACAGAATCTCTAACCAGTCTCAAACAAGTTGGAACAGTGCAGCATCAAATGACTCAATGACTAGTCTGCCCCAGATAGCATTAACCAATGCATGTGTGTGGGTATACGCATACATATATAAAGGAATATATATATATATATATATATATATATGCACACATATATGCACACATACACACACACACACACACACACACACACACACACCAATGTTTAATGGATATATACCTATAGATACATACATACATACATACATACATACATACATACATATAGTTTAAAGGAACCCTTGCTATCCTATTATGTCTTCTGGCAAGAATAAGCCAGAGTGGTTTTTGTTATTGTTGTTGTTGTTGTTGTTGTGTGTGTGTGTGTGTGTGTGTGTGTGTGTGTGTGTTACTGGGGATTGAACCCAGGGACATTCTACCTCCAAGCTACACCCACAGCCCTTTTTTATTTTTTTGTTTTGAAACAGGGTCTTACTAGGTTGCTGAGAGTCTTGTTATGTTGCTGAGGCTCTCCTTGAACCTGCAATCCTCCTGTCTCAGCCTTCCAAGTACTGTGATTACAAGCATGCACCACCCTGTCCAGCTTAGAATATGCCAGTTTTGGGGGAACGGAACCACAAGGCCTGCAGAATACAACGGCATGCAGTGGGTCAATGGAAAGGATGGTGATTAGGCTACTCTTGCTTCTACCCTTGGCTCCTGCTTTCATATATTCTTCCTATTAGAGACATATTCTTGAAAAATATTGTCTTTTGTATGGAATTTTAGCTGTCCCTTCAAGAAATCATCCCAATGTTTTATCAGACCGGCAATTTACCACATGGTATTATGTGTATTATGACCAGTAGATTCTATAGTTAGGCCCTCTCTCCTCCTAAAACCCCTGAAGTGAAACCTCTGATTGGATGATGGCTTGTGAAGTTTTCTATGCCTGTGGATCAGGCATGTGGTAAATTCCCACACTGTGGTGTTGGCTGAGTCTGAGAATAAGAAAGTCAAATCCATACCCAGAAGGTGTCCAGTTCAATGAGAAAGCACCGTGACTTGTCCAAGATGAAAAGAGTCTTGTATACTCAATTTGACACCAAATGTCAGGTAGTCTCCCCAAAGAATAGTGCCATTTGGGTAATTAAGATTTATATTTATTGGTGGTAGGTTGTACATCCAGAGGTACCTAGATCAGCCTTGATAAGTGGAAGTTCATGCAAATGGACCTGTGACTAACATCCATGCATTCCATTGGCACATCATACTAATTCTGGGTAGCCAAAAGATAATGGTTGACTAATGTCAACTGGTTTAGTCATTTTGACTACTTAATTTTTCAACATTTCTGGTGCTCATTGACTTATGAAAATTCCACACATCATTTCTGCTCCCATATCTCCATCCACATGCTACTGCCCAAGACCCTCTTATTTCTGATTTTTCTAATCATTTTCCTTCTAAAGCTCTGATGTCTGGCCAGGCATTTGATACTGTCCATGTGCCCATATTTATTCACACCCTCAGGCCACTTATACTTCCATACAAAGTACTTGACCAGGTGTACCACTTGAAGTTCCACCTAGAAGATTTTCCTTTTCCACTGTCCTTCCAGGCCACCACTAAATATGAGTCTAATGCAGTTATTGTCCATTTTCAGCCATATCAAGCCAACCAATCAATAATACAAAATTTGACTTCTCTCCTTTAATGGTACTGGAACCCTCCTCTATATGGTCATAGGTGTGGACTAGTATAACTGTGTTGGATGATGCGGAAGTGTAGATTATCTGCTCATGTAGTTTGCTCATGTCCTCAGGTCCTACTTAGGTTGATCCCAAATGTACCATGTACATTTTATAGATACATTGTAGCCAGTCCTGCCTAACTTTATGATTAGGTGGATTTGACAAAACAGCACACGATGGCAATTCTGGACATGTGGTCACTTGGTATCTATCAGGTGCTGTGCTTCTTTCTTTGCAGTATGGTACAGAGATGCATCAATTTTTTATTTATTTTGAAGAGCTGTCCTTACTCCTGGGCCCCTAAAATTCTTATCAAAGTAGCAAGACCTTCTGAAGTATATACATTTTTACCAAGGGCCCAGTATGTTGGCCCTATCTTGCTCCTCTTGCAGATAAGCATCATGCCATTGACATAACAGAGCAATGTGAAGTTATACAGGACTCCAGATGGTTCTTCTCTCTTCTAAACACATTCAACAAAAGTTAAGACTGCTAAAACAGTTCTAGGGAAACTTACATTCCTTCCATGTGAATGCAAACTATTTGTGATCCTCCTGACTGATTATGATAAAGAACACATTCGACAATTTAATAGCCACATACTATGTACCTGAGGCTTTATTAATTTGTCCAAGCAATAATACTACATCCAGTATGATAGCTGTGATTGGTTCTATTACTTGGTTTGCTTTGTGGTAGTCAACAGGCATTCCCCAAGAGTCATCTGGCTTTTGCAGGGACTAGATTGGTCTATTAAAAATATATAGTAATGAAGGCCGGGCGTGGTGGTGCACACTTGTAATCCCAGTACTTTGGGAGGCAGAGACCAGATGGATCCATGTAAGCTAGACTTTGTCCAGTAACCTTTTACCTGCCCATATACTTCTCTCTAGCAGGGGGCTATGATAATGCTTTGGTTCTGCACATATCAATGTCAACTCAGATCTTGTGTTTAGTAGTCCTCAAACTATACTAATGTTCCTCTTTTTTTATTTTTACTTTGTTTCATGCTCAATTTATTAACTATTTCTACCAAACACAAAGTTTCTTAAACTTTTAAACAGTTTGTGAAACTTAGTTCATTAAATTCCCTTAAACAATTTAAGTTGCAATCACAATTTAATATGACTGATTATTTTGAATGCTTTATATACTTTAAACAGATAAAATGTATTCAAAATTAACAATGATAATTCTTTTTTGTGTGTGTGTGGTACTGGGGATTGAATGCAGGGGCGTTCTACCTCTGCGCTACGCCCCCGGCCCTATTTTTATACTTTATTTTGAAACCGGGTCTCACGAAGTTGCAGAGGGCCTCACTAAGGAGAGAGAGAGAGAGATAGAGAGAGAGAGAGAGAGAGGGAGAGAGAGAGCGAGAGAGCTGAGGCTGGCCGCGAAGAGAGCGAGAGAGAGGGAGAGAGAGAAGGAGAGAGAGAGAGAGAGAGAGAGAGAGAGCTGAGGCTGGCCACGAACCGGGATCCTCCGGTCTCCGCCTCCCAAAGTACTGGGATTACAAGCGTGCGCCACCACGCCTGGCTACAATGATAATTCTTAAAGGGATATTATACTTAAATCTATTATAAACTGGCAGCACTTCCTCTTTTAAAGTGTATATTTACTCAAGTAAGGACTAGGGAAATCTTTGGGAAAGTACTAGGCAAATCTTTAAAATACATATGAGCCTTTAAAGTACAGGGAAAAGGGAATCTAGGTAAATCTTGCAAGTACATACTAGTGGCTTTCTCTTGGAACTCAGTGGGTCCAGTAACTAAGCATAGGAATATGAATTCTTACTGTTTACTTCCTTGGACCACTACTGAAACCAAATGTGCCAGTTCAGATCTTCCTGAAGGCAATGTCAAGACAGACTTAGAAGTACAAGAGATGTATTGGTTGAAGCCTATAAAAATTGAGGCATCAAAGATTGCATTATGGGAAGGGGGAAGAATAGTTTTACAGTAGAGAAAACTGATGAATACTACCTCAGCCAAGTGATCAAGGTCAATAGCTACAGTAGTGTGTCATGTTAATAGCATATATCCTTGATATGTTATGATGAAAATCCATCACTCTGTGATCTTCTTCCCAGGAACACATAATTCCATCCTAACCAGGAGAAAAGTGTCAGACAAATCTCAATTAAGGGGCATTAAATAAAATGCTAAACAGTACTCAAAACTGTCAAGGTTATCAAAAATAAGGAAAGTCTAAAAAAATCACAAACAGAAGTCATCTTAGAAGCTCAACCACTAAATTTAATTATGGTATTCTGAATGAGATCCTAGAACAGAAAAGGGGACTAGGTTAAAAGTAAGAAAATCTGAATAAAGTATGGATTTTATTTAATGATAATGTTTCAATATTGGTTCATTCATTATGGAAAATGTTAAGAGTAAGAAGTTAGTGGAAAGTCAATATAAATTATATGGGAATTCTCCATACTATCTTTTTTCTGTAAATCTAAATATGTTCTAAAATAAAAATATTTTAAGATAATAAAAATAATATATTTTGTTGCACATGAAAAGTATGTAAAATTCAAATTGTAGTGTTCTGTAAAAATAATGTTATTAAACTCATACACACACACACACACTCATTCATATATACACACACACAATAATGAGCAGAGGAAGCCAGATTAAGTAGGGAATGCTTCAGACTACAACGCACATCTGACACCTGTGGAAGACAGGAATTTTAATCAGTATTGGGGTGGTTATTTCCCCTAGAAACTCAAGAATTTTTTTTTCCTGACAAACAGCCTGCCAGAAATACAAGACAATTGCCATATTTCTGAGTTTATCAAAGTATGAAAATGCATACCAAGCTCCTAAATATCATGGAAAGGACCTAACAAGTGGCTTGCTCTACATAAATTACTGCATTTTGTACATAAGCAAAATGACAGTCTCTAAATCCTATAAGAATAATATAATTTTTTTGTGGTACTGGGGATTGAACCCAGAAGCATTCTACCTCTGAGATATACCCCCAGTCCTATTTTATCTTTATTTTGAAACAGGGTCTCACTAAGTTTCTGAAGACTTTGCTAAGTTGCCCAGGCTGGCTGTGAACCTGCAATCCTCCTGTCTCAGCCTCCCAAGTACTGGGATTACAGGTGTGCGCCACCATGCCCAGTTGAAAAGTATAATCTTGACAAAACATGGTGCAATGATAGAATCTAGAAGCATGAGAAAGGACCAAAAATACACTGACTTTTATGAATCAGAGTTATAGTTAAGAAAAAACGGAAATGAGAGCCTATGAAGAGTTTCTGTTTCTGAGTCTTGGCCAAGAGTGAGAAAATCCCTGGATGTGGTGGCACATACCTGTAATCCCAGTATTTAGGGGGCTGAGACAGGAGGATCATGGTTTGAGGACAGCCGCAGCAACTTAGCAAGGTCTTCAGAAACTTAGTGAGACCCTGTTTCAAAATAAAAAATAGACTAGGTCTGAGGGTATAGCTCAGAAGTAGAATTCCCCAGGATTCAATCCCCAGTACCAAAAAAAATCAAGAGAGCCAGTCATGGTGGGTGGTGGGTGGTGGTGCACATCTGTGACAGGAGGATCACAGCCTCAGCAACTTAGTGAGACCCTCAGCAACCTAGAGAGACCCTGTTTAAAAAAAATTTTGTTTTAAAAGTCTGGTTAAGTACCTCAGGTAGAATGCCCGGAGTTCAGTCCCCAGTACAAAAACAAAACAAAAACAAAGTGAGAGGATCTATTTGTGAACATGGATAATGTAAACTTGTAAATTTTTGAGTCAATGGGCCTATACACAACTAATCCCTGTAGCTGGCCAGAAGAACTATTGCCAATACCAAGAATTATGAAATCAAATATTAATAGTTGGGCAATGTCTGGGGAGTCTGTGATCACAATTTAAGTGAGAAAATCTGAACTCACTTTGGGACAACAGTGATACGACAAACCATTAATGGATTTCTAGAAGTGGGATCCACCCCAGAGGAAAAGTTCTCAGGCCTGGCCTACTTTCCCACTGATGGGAATAGCTTCACTGACTGATAATGCACTGTTAGAGGCTGAGTCTCACTGTATCACATGTTCTTGTCTCTTATTAATCAAACATATCTAAATCCTTTCTTAAGTGCTGCCAAAAATTTCTACTGCATAAATGCTGTGTAAGATAACCTGCCTCGTTTCATTAGACATTCATAACACTTTATATAAATTATAGTGACTGTCAATCTTCCTACTCAAAAGGAGATTCCTCACTACTTTCATTTGGTTCTAACTGGTTGGTAATATAAGAGGTATTTTTTAATGCCTCGTCTCGATGTGAGTTCTATAAAGAAAAGATAAAGTCCAGAACTGTTCATTTGTGGTTTTCTACAAGTGACCAGTTGGTAGGAGGAGAAAAGCACAGGGACAGCTGGTCCTCTGTGTCCTTTCCACTGTGCTTGCTGGTTTCCTCCATACTTTCTTTCATGTCATGGTTAATGTTAGTGGTCAATTTGAATGGATCAGTGGATACTGCAAACTGGCAAAACATTGTTTCTGGGTGTGTCTGTGAGTGTGCTTCCAGAGAAGATCATCTGGGGGCCCAAACAGAACAAAAGAGAGGAAAGGTAAATTCTTCCTCTCCCTCTCTCTCTTTCTCCTGGTGTTGGGACACCTCCTCCTGCCCTCCTGGATATCAGAACTCCAGATTTTCTAGCAGCTGGACACCAGAACTTGTACCAACAGCCCCTCAGGTTCTCAGGCCTTCAGCCTTGGACTGAGAGTTACACCATCAGTTTGCCTGGTTCTGAAACCTTCCAACCTGGACTAGGCCAAGTCACTGGCTTTCCTGGGTCTCCAACTTGTAAACAGCCTATCGTGGGACTTACCAGCTCCCTCTATCACAGGAGCTAATTCCCCCAAAAATCTTTCATCTATCTACCAATATCTTATTGGTTCTATCTTTATGAAGAACTCTGAGTAATGCATCCCACCTCTTTTTTGTCTTTAGTTGTGATTGATGGCTCTCTCCTCAAGCCCAGTGTTTATATCCAGGGCTAACTTACATAGCTGGCATGATAGGCAAGAGCCTGGGACTCATAGTACTTTTAGGGACCCATGAAAATGTTTTAATTTTAATTTATTTTAAAATAAGAAGAAAGATGAATATGATAATAATGATAATCATGATAATGAATCCAGCATGGATTATATTCATTTTTATACCAACACAGTTATAAACTAAAATTTTTAAATTTTTTTTATAGCAGAAGAGACCCACAAAGGTAAAATTACTAAGGACTAGCCTTGCTTAGATCTGACACCATTGTTTTTATTTTTGTCTTTCACTCTTTTTTCTCTTTTTTTTTGTATTTTATGGTTTTAATTGGGCATTGTATGTGATTCTGCCTTCCCTCCTTTCTTAGTATATAAGTTGTACAATTTTTCCTTACTTCTTTAGGGGTTGCCCTAGAATTTGCAATATACATTTGCAACTCATCCAAGTCCACTTTTAAATAACACTATACTGCTTCACAGGTAGTGTATCTTTTTATAAAATAGTCCTAATTTCTGCTTCCCCCCCCTTATATCATCATCATTCACCTCACTCAGATATAAGCACATATATGTACACAAGACATACATATAAGCAGACATAATCAAATACATTACATGTGATTTTTCTTTCTTTGTGAAGCTCTGAATTGGTTTATTTATGTATTTATTTATTTATTTATTTGCAGTGCCAGGGCATCATGCATGCTAGGCAAGCTTCCTACAACTAAGCCATATCCTTAGCTCAGATCTGAGCTTTTTACCTATATTATTTTCCTTCTCTAAAGAACTTTTAACATTTCTTGCATGGCATATCTACTGCTGACAAATTTCTATTTGTCTGAAGAATTCTATTTCTCTTCCACTTTTGAAACGTAATTGTTAGAGTCTCCAACGAAAGTGACTCCATCTTGTGAAGATGCATCATTTTGCAGGTCACTTTGCTTGCCAGAAATTCCCAAGTCTTGCTCAATACACCCTTCCCCCTGCTTACCAAAATGTCCCCATTGTCTTGCCTAAGACATGCCTGACAAGCCCCTCTCTTGTTGCACCCCTCTGCTTACAGAGAATTCTCATTGCCCTGCTTAACCCAGCTGTAACAACCCAACTAACTCCCCTTGACAACCCCTCTGGCAATGGCTAACCAATGCTCCCCCAAACCTCATAAAGCCTCCCCTTAAAAAAAATCTATATAAGCTTCTAGTCTGTAAGCAGGTGCAGGCTTCAACCTTTCCCTGGAGGCTCCCTCTGCAAGTTTTACCCCAATAAAGCCTCTAGTGCCATGGAGCCGTCTCTCTTCTTCTTCCTCCTGGGACCTTTCAGTAATCTCACAGATACAGAATTCTTGATTGGTGTTTTCTCCTCCCAACAATGAGGTAGAATAGAAGAGATAAATTTTTAGGTAGAAAGGAGACAAGTTGGGAAGGGAAGGAGAATACAGTTAAAAAAATCTAAAGTCCTAAGCTTGCCTTGCAAGCTTACCTGGGACATGCCCAAAGAGGCAAGACCCATATCTTTAAGAACACAATGGGCCAGCTTCACATCCAATAATTCCTGAGGCCATTAGTTTTGGAAGAGAAAGAACTTCACCTTCCACCAGAACTCCAAAAGATCACACCTGTTGTTAAAAAACCTTACACTGAGCTGGCCATCCGTTGGTTCCTCTCTGCTCATCTCTGCTCTGGGAAGACCTGTCCTGAGGGAATCCACATCTTTTGCCCACAGAAAAACTTCAAAGAAAGGAGGCATTTTCCCTCTGAGTACCTCTAACCAATCCCCTTCCCATTTCCAGTGCCTATATAAAAGAGACTGTAAGAATTCGGGGCCTCTGCTCTCATATCTTGAGGTGGCCTGTGTTTCCCTGAACGTGTATCTCCCTTTTCCTTGAATTAAACCTCTGTCTTTTCTCTGACTGGCACTTGTGGAAATTCTTTTCCTCCCAGATCCAAGGACCCCAGGGGCCCTGAGGTGAGTTTCCCTTTCCTAGGCCGGGGAGCTCCGTAGGACTCTCCATGGAGCTATCGTGCTCACCCTGACACCAGAACTATCATACTCCATTCTCTTCTTGCCTGCAAGAGAAGTGAGATGTAATTTTTATCTTTGCCCCCTCATGGATAAGGTTTTTTTTTTAATCTGGTTTCTTTCAGGATTTTTTCTTTATGTGTGATTTCCTGTAGTTTGAGATGACATGCCTAGGTGTGGTTTTTTGTTTTGTTGGCATTTATCCTACTTGCTGTTCTCTGAGCTTCCTGTGAGACAGTCAGGGACTACCACAGGGACAAAGGACAGATACATCTCAGGCTTTAACTCAAAACCTATTACCAATTAAAAGTACTACAAAAACTGGATGAGCCTAAGCCCCCAGTTGTAACAGGGACATAGAGCAGCTGCCTTTGCTGAAAAACACTGACTCTTCACTTGGGCCTGCAGATGCCCCACAGGTAACTAAAAATAAGGTAAAACCTTGCTGTTATTGCCTTCATTTTGTATTTGTCCCAATTAGCACCTTAAACCTTGGGTCAGGTTCTCGCTTAACTCTGGTCATAGGCATGTCAATCATTTAAGGTATGTTCGTTCATCTAACACTGGTAATACAAGGTTTTTTAGCCCTAAATTTATCTAACCTATTTTGTCACCCTTCAAGACTAAGTACACCAAGATAAGAATAATTACGGTATTTTCAAGATTTGCAGGGACATTTAACCACCAGTTTTTACAAGGGTCCTATTCCAAACCCCCTGGAGCAGTGCCTAGAAATCTCTAAACATTGCTCTAATCCCTCAGCCACCCTGGATTCCTCGAACTGCAGAGTCTGGCAGACAGACCACCCTATGATGAGATGACCCCTCCCCCAGTGAGAGCAATTACCCCAGGCAGGAGCTAAGGCTTTCTCCCACCCCCCAAGCAGTTGCAACCATTTCCTGGGAACTGGATTGCCCCCTCAAGCAATAAGGACTTCTCTGCAGCCACCTGGTAAAACCAGAAGTGATGTAATGATCAACCAGAGCCCAGTCCCACTCTAGTAACACAATAAAAGGCTTGTCCCTACCCTTACTCAGGAGCTCCCTCGGTGCTCTCTTCCTCTCCCATTAAGTTTTGTCTGTGTGTTCTTAATCCGTGGCCTGGTTTTCATTTCTGTTGTCACCGGCTCAGAAGTTCCTGTCTCCAGTATCACCTAGGTCTGTGGATTGGTGTCTAACATTAATTTGGGGGAAATTTTCAGTGATTAATGTTTCAAATATTTCTTCTATTTATCTTTTTCTTCTTCTGGTATTCTTATACATATGGGGTCTTTTATAGTTATCCCATAGTCCTTGGATATTTTGGGGGTTTTTTGTTGTTTTTTCTTTTTACAATCTGTTCTCTTTGCTTTTCAGATTTGGAGGTTTCTGTTGGCTATTTCCTCAAGATTCTTTCAGCCATGTCCAATCTACTAATAAGCCTGTCAGGGGCATTCTTCACTTATGTAATGGTGTTTGTTTGTTTGTTTAATTTCCATCATTTTTTTCTGGCTCCTTTTTATGATTCGATCTCTCTGGTTCCATTGCCCATCTGTCCTGCATGCTATCTATTTTATCCATCAGAGACCTTAGCATATTGACCCCTACATCCCTTCCATGTCTGGTTCTGATGCTTCTTCTGTCTGTTTAAATTGCGTTTTTGCCTGCTAGTACGCCTTGTAATTTTTTTTTTGATAGCCAGACAGGACATGATGGGCCGGGTAAAATTAAAGCCTATAAATTGGCCCTTAGTAATAAGGTACTACGCGAAAAGGGAAGAGAAGTGTTCAATAGTCCTATGGTTAGGTCTCAGTCTTTTAGTGAGCCTTCCTCTCTGGACTGGGAACTTCACAAGTGCTTCTCAGTTTCTCCTCCCCCCTTAAGTGGGAGCTGATAGCTCTGATAAAACCACAGGATGTTAGGCTTTGGTTAAATAGTTCCTGCTGAGGGCAGACCTGTTAAAATCAGTTAAAATTCCAGTGCTCTGGGAGCATGTCAAGATAGTTCCTCCCCCTACTGGAAACACAGGGGAATTTTCCTCTGGTATTTTCTGTGAGGACCTGATAGAGTTTCAGGGTAAAACCCACTGAAGTGTGGAGTCCACTCACACCTACACACACCTCCATTGACTGGGCTTCCCCAGGTGTTTTAACTCTTAGACTTGCTCGTTGGCCTCCAGCAACTCATCAGCTACATTTCAGGTTTCCCTGCCTGGCGCTGGTGCCTGTGGTGGTTTTTGATCATGGTTCTCTGCTCTGGTAAGTTGAGTTTATTTATTTTCCTACCTTTTCAATTTGGGGCCCAATAGGTTACCCTGTGTCCTCCCCTCTCTAATGGCTCCAAAAAGAGTTGCTTATATTCCAATATGTTCAACTTTCTACTTGTTATTAGGATAGAGTGGTGACTTCCAAACTCATTACATACAAAACCACAAATCAGAACACAAACAATTAGTATTTTAATTATTATTATTATAATTGTTGTCATATTTACTTCTATACTTTAAATAGTTAAAACTGACATTTCTCAATGCAATTTTTCAGTTCAGGAAACTGGTTCCATATTTATCAATTATTTATATTTATTTATGTACAGTCACTTATTTGTTTTCATTCTTCTTTTCTTTTTCTTTTTTGGTGGTGTTACTGGGGATGAAACCCAGGTCCTTGAGCATACTAGAAAAGCATTCTATCACTGGGAGCCTTACACCCAGCAGTAGTGCCATCTCCTAATTGCTTTCCTCCGTGGGACACTATTTTTTCCCTGTCAGCTTCTTCTTTTCCCCCATTATTTTTTCTATTTGTTCCATGCAGCCTTTTCCACGTCATGATACATTCCTGCAGTCTAACCAGGCAGTATATGCATATGTATACATTTGACTACAGAATAATAATTTTATAATTTACATATAATTATTAGGACTTAAGTGTTTAATAGTATCAATCTATAGCTTACTTAAGAGTGGGATGAGATGTGGAGGAAAATGCACCAAGTCATGTGTGCCTGTATGAATGTATCACTTTGAATCTCATGATGATGTATATTACAATGCAACCAATAAAAGTATAAAAAGTAGGTTATTTAATGCCAAAGGGCGGCCTTTACATAAAAGTTATTCTCGGTACATATTTTAATGCTAAAAGTATTACTTATACTCTAAAAACAAAACTACAAAAATCAACTTTTTAAAGCATATAACATTTACTAAATAATAATCCTTCCTTTTAAGGTAGATTATAATTTCAACTTTAATATGATAATCTACTGAACTGTTTACATAAATTAAAAGCAAGAAAAATAGTATTTTTATAAATACAATAATAAAATAAACTTTGTCTTATTCTAAAACTTTAATACTTGGGTGCAATAATTTTACTATTTTGACTCGGATTCCTTGATAAATGTATAGTAAATGCTTATTTTGTTGTCCTCCCAGGATGACACCCAAGAAAACCCTTCTCTAAGTAGATTCTATTACATTGCTGTCCTCTTAAGTTCTGGCATTGAGGAATTAACACTCCCCAAATCTGGGCTAGATGCTGTATTCATTTCCTAGGGCCACTGTAACAAAATACCATAAACTGGGTGGCTAAAACCTTGTAGTCTCATATTTCTGGAGGCTACAACTCCAAAATCAAGATGTTGGCTGGACCACCCTCCCTCCAAAACCTCTAGGAAAGGATGCTTCTTGATCCTCCCAGCTTCTGGTAGCCAGGAATTCGTGGGTCACGGCAGCATAACTGCAACTTTTGCCTCCTTCTTCGCATGGCCTCTTCCTCTGTTCACTGTGTCTTCACGAGGCATTCTGGTCACTGTGTCAAGACACTAGTCATACTGGGCACGTCCATCCTAGCGACCTCCTCTACACTCGACTACATCTGCAAGGGCTGCATTCCAGACATCATTCTGAGTTACCAGGGGTGAGATTTCAACATACCTCTTGAAAGGACACAATTCAATACATGCCTTGGCTCTCCAAATAACTTTCCCTGAAGTGACTCTCATTTTTATACGTCCTACACAAAGCAGAAAGCAGCTATCCACCTAATATCCCCACTCTGATAGAGGCACCATCTGTTCCCTCCTCCTTCTTTAGGTTTGGGGTGTGTATGTGAGCCAATAGATAAAACATCTGTCATGTGACCATGAGATAAAAAAGAAAAGTGGAAATGCCACCTGACAATGATAATGGAGCAAGAATGTAGAGAGAACTTAAAATCCTGATAACATCATATTGACCTTCACTAGTGTGGGTTCCTCATGCTACCCTTTGGACTTGTTATTTTTAGAAGTTATAGTTCATTGTAGTTAAGTCACTGTAGATAAGTTTTTGTGCAACCAATAAACCTTCTCTTCCTTTGAAACAACCTCCAGACAGTGAAACTGAAAATGAAACAGCTTGTGCCTCAAGACTGTGTGTCTTATTTATTATGTCAAGTTTGCTTCTCTTGACATAATGTATATGTGAACCTATGAAGGTCAATCATGTTTTTTAGTGATTTAATATTGGTGTATTCTAGGCATTCAAGAGAAGCAGATAACATCTTTTTAAAGTTAAATATAGTACACATTTTAGTTCAGTTGTTCTTGTTTTAAGTGTGACCTGAACATCTCCATCCCTGTTAATACAGTTGCAAGTTGTAGTCTCTGGTGACAGACCTCCTCCTCACAAAAGGACCACTGTGACAACTCACTCATCCACCTGTGTCATCGTGTCTGGTTTTGTCTTTGTTGACTTTAATTTTATCACAGTGGCCTCAGATATGGCTCACTGGTAAATTCTGTTTAGTTTCTGATCTGGATAGCTATTTTCCTCTTCAGCTTTCTCTTCCTCTTCAGCTTTCCTAGCACAGGCCTAAGTTTTTAATCCTTCTTAAAACCAGCAATCCCAAGGAATCATAGCTGAGCCTATGTACACTGGTGCAATACCCACTTATAAAAACCCACTTTTATTAAGATTGCTCAATTAAAAAAAGAGAGAAGCCAGAACTGATTAATACTGATTAAGAAAAAAGAAAAAGTGAAAATTACCAATATCAGGAGTAAAACAAGGGACTCTACTAGAGGTCTTAGAAAAATTAAAGAATAAATGAATATAGTGAAAAACCTTCTGTCAGTAGATTCAACAATTTAATTGAAATAGACATATTCTTGAATGAGTCTGCTTCTAAAACCAACATGACAACAAAGAAAAAAAATATGAATAGTCTCATTTTGAGAAATTTAAAGGGTCTGAGACTTCATGCTACTTGCAAGCTAATGATTTAGCCACAATTTCAAGGATATTAAAAGAAAATACAAGATTTCCAGGTTAGAGATGAAGAATAGTATTTTACTTGTAGTAATGGTAGTGAATTAAAGCTTTTAAGAACATTTTGTTTTAAAGTTTTAATTTTATTCAAGATATACTATGCATAATATATCAAATAATTCAGTAAGGAGTATAATAAAAAATTTTGTTATTACCAACACAGATGATGGGACAGGTTTTAAAAGATGTTTTAGTAAAGAAATTGCAAGAAGAAAAACAGTTGAGAATTACAATGTTCAAAGGAAATAGAAACATTGCTGCTGAAACCACCATTTCCTTTGTGTTGAGAAAGTTCAAAATGATATCCTTCTCTGTGTGAAATTAGCTAAGCTAAAACTATTTAGATACTTGAAAGGTGTAAACATGAGTTTAATGCTATTGGACTATATTGGCTACACTGTCTCTTTGACCATTTGTGCCTTGTATTATTCCCTGTAATATAAACATTCAGATATGCCCCCAAGTTGAGAAACCTATTAAGTTTAACTAGTAAATTACTACATCTAGCAACACTATCAACATCATGTAAGCAGGCCATAAATAGAAGCACTAAACTATTAGTTCATTTTATTTATTATTCATGTCTATTAACAAAATATATTTATCCATTTTGAATCTATAATCATTTTTTAAATTTAGCCATAAAATTATCCCCTTAAGATAAATCATATCAGAAAGGACTGTTTAAAGCAAATATACTTTAAACGGAGACCAGAAATTCAAACTAAAATGGGGGAGAAATTATTTAAATAGATTTTCTTTTGAAATATGAAAATAAAAAGTTGGAAACAGAATTATTTTTATACTTTTATCAGTAGATTGTAATTTTATATTATAGTGAGATTCAAAATGATACATTAACACATGAATACATTACTTGATATATTTCCTTCCATATCCCACAAATTCATTTTTTCAAATATTTAACAAAAGCTTTACTGAGACTTAGGCAACTATGGACTAATTCTTGGAAACAAACAAACAAAAAAACCAGTATCATTCTCTGAGGGAGTTGGCATAATGTTTTAGCAAAATGATGTGATAAACACAGAACCAGCATACTTCACATTTGACTTTCAAAGTAAAATGAGTAGTTAAAAATGATATGTCAGAAATCTTCCTCACTTTTCTGAATATCTCATACAATCTTTTGAGCTTTAAATCATTCTACTTTAAAGAAATAATGGAGTCATTATTTTGTTTATTCTTCTTCAAGTGTTAACTGGTTGAATTCAGACCAATTCTATGTCAACAACATGTTTTTTATTGACATATATTAACTGTACGTCTTAATGGAGTTCAATGTGATGCTTTCATACATGTATACAGTCTGGGATAATCAAATCGAACCACTCTCTTTCCACCATTGTCCCTACCCTCAAACCCTTTTTGATCCCCAGTAATCCCTGTTCTACTTTCATGTCAACTTCTTAAAGCCTCCACATATGAGACAACATGTAGTACTATCTTTCTGTATCTGGTTTATTTCATTTAACATTCTTCCAGTCCCATCCATTTTGCTGCACATAACGGGATTTTTTATTCTTTTTTATGGCTAAATCATACTCTATTTTGTCTACATACCGCATTTTCTTCTTCCACTTGTTGATAGGCTCATAGGTTGATTCCATGTCTTAGCTATTGTGAATAGTGCCACAATAAGTGTGTACATGCAGGTCTCTCTTCAATATCCTGCTTCACTTTCCCTTGGAAATATCCCAAAGTGGACAGCCTGATCATATGATAGATCTAATTTTAGTTTTTTGAGGAACCTCTATACTGAATAATGGCTGTACTAATTTATATTGCCAACAACAGTGTGTAAGAGTGTGTTTTTCTCCACATCCTTGCCAGCATTTATTAGTGTGTGTGTGTGTGTGTG
>PVJS01010165.1:0-48667 GCA_004027185.1 Glis glis | reverse complement strand
GTACATACACAAACCTATAAGACTCAATCACTATCTGGAGCATGAAAGGGAGGGAAGGGGGAGGGAATAGGGTGGGATTGGAGGGAGGGCTAAATGTGCAATGTGTGCATGTATGATGTTCATACCCTGACATATATCAAAATGTATAATTATAATTTACAATGCACCAATAAATGAACATAAAAAGTTAAAAAAAGAGATAAGACTCAAAATTTATAATGAGTTCTTTAAAAATAATGAGTATATTTACATACAAAATGTAATTGACATTGACATTATGCACTCAAAACTGCTATTACTAACTTTATTTTAAAAAGAATCGCCCATTTATGAATATATTTGAAATATTAGATCTGTTTAAATTTCTGTTTATTTGTCACAAGATTGTTTACGGATACTGCATCATTTTCTTAATGCTGAATGAATCTGATGAATCTGGTGAGCATATGAGAAGCATCTACGTTGCGAGGAAGTCTTGTATCAGGCTCCCAGCTCTTCCACTGGCCAGTTTTATGGTCTCAGACGTCACTTATTCATTAAGCTTTCAATTTCTTCACTTCTAAGATGAGAATGTCTCAGTTAATGAGAAAATAGGAACAAATATTTCATTTCTGTACCCGACTCACAGTAAATGCTCAATAAATGTTTCAGTGAATGACCAAATGAATTATTAATGTGGTTTTGTGAAGGTATATCGATCTGTGGACATTTCTTATTCATTAGGTCAATATTCACTGACATGTGCCCTTTGTAATGTGGGTGTGGATCATCCTCAAAGAGTCAGGAAGATAAAACACCAGGTGCCTAATAAACCCTTTTCCATTCCCAAAACCCAAGTCAAGTCAAGGGAATGATCAGAGTAGACCCCAATCAGAATGGCCAGGTAAGTATTATCTTGAAGGACAATGAACTCTCTCTCACACACACATATTGGAAGCAAGGGCAAAGTAATCCTATCTGTAGAAACTGCTCTCGTACCCAAATGCCAAGACAGCCCTTTCTGGGAATGTTGATCGGACATGGAAGCAAGTTGGTGATGTCACTGCTTATGGAGGCTAGCCTGTAAAACCCCTGTCCCTGTGGTAACTTGTGCTGGACAGAGCACTGTAGAGATGATCATCGCTGGCCATCCACCCAGCTGCCATTGGACTATCTGTAGAAGCACCTTGAGGGACAGAGGTGCTACTTGTCCAGCTTGCTGCCCCTGGACCTTCCCCATAAACAAGTTTCAATGAATCTTATGTCTCAAACACCATCTCCATGTCTTCTTTGGTCTCTCAGCAACCTATTCCACTGCCCTAGCCCAGCCGGACTGTGGACAGTTTAAGGTTTGTTATACATTACCAACTATAGTAGTTAACCAGTTTTGTTTGTTTTTAACACTTTGATTCAATACTGTACCTATAAGCACTAACATTAGTGAGTTTGTTTTAAACAAAGTAGAATTTGTTAAATGAATTTGTTAAACAAAGTAGAAAATGTTAAAACAATTTTAACATTTAAAGAGGAAAGTAAACAGACCAACCCCTCTCTCTTAAGTACCATGTAGTTGGTTGTGATCATATGGTAGGTACTATGAAGACAGTCATCAAGTCTTAACATTCAGTTCAAACACTGGTTTAAATTCTGAATCTTTTCATGGTTCTGCTACCTGGTAGCTTGACTTTAAGCAAGTAAAACTTAAACTTTCTGAGCCTCAATTTCTTCATCTATAAAACCAGGACAATAATAAAAACAACCTCATAGGGTGGTACAAATTAAATAAGATAATTCATGTAAAATGATAAGCTTGGGATTTGCAACATGTTAATATTGAGCAATCAATAAAAGTTAGTTTTTGTTTTCACAGAGGAAGAAAGCCAAACTCAGAGAACTTAATTGTTCAAGGTCATGGCACTAGCTGGTGGCTATGGCCAATCTCTCTGATTTTCAGGTCAGTGTTTTTTGTCCCTGACCTCCAGCTTTCCTACACGGGATAAAAAGGTGAAGGAAATAGAACTATCATTATTTTTATATGTCCCAGGAACTGCGCTCTGTTTTACATGATTTTCCTGCCCCAAGACTGTCCCGATCAAATGCTGAAAGCAGTTAGACTGGTGAGGGCAGAATTAAGAAATGGGGCCAAGTCCTCCCTAGTCTGCTATGAGATGATATTTAAAGCCATGAATACAGATGAGATCATCGAGGGAGTGACTTCAGGAAGAGAAAAGGAAGGTCGAAGGACTGAGTACCAGGACATTCCTTCATTAGAAAGTCAGAAAGATGAGAGGGAAACTAACAAAGACAACTGACAAGAGCACTCGGGGAAGCAGGTGGAAACCCAGAAAAGTGTGTTGTGGTTTGAATCTGGAATGTCCCCCCAAAGCTCATGTGTTGAAAGTATGGTCCCCAGTACAGCAAGGTTCAGAGGTGGAGTGTGGCTGGAGGAAGTAGGTCACTGGGTCATGGCTGGGAGGGCTTTATCTGTCCCTGCCCACCCCTTTCTCTCTGGATGCCATGAGCTAGGCAGCTTCCTTCCACCATGCCCTGCCACCATGATGGGTCTGCCTTGGTTTACGGGCCAGCCATAGACTGAATCTCTGGAACCATGAGCCAAAATAAACCTTTCCTCCTCTAAGTTGTCCTTGTCTGGTATTTTTGTCACAGTGATGCAAAGCTGACTAACACAGTGTGGCATTCTGGAAGCCAGCTTAAGATGAGAAAAATAATAGCATGTTTGTGTGCTGCTGGGAATAATTCAGTAGAAAGGAGGGAAATTGGTGAAGGAAAGGAAACAGAAAGAAGTATTGTTGAGAACTCTCCTTTAGTAGGTGAGAGGATGTGGAGGCTAATGTCTAGGAGGAAGGGCTGACCATTGTGGGAAACAAGGTCAGATCATCGCTTAGAAGGCAGAGGCGGCAGGCAGGTGTATACAGGTAGCTGGATGGATGTGGTTCTGGGAGCTTGTGGAAGGTCTCTTTGATTTTATTTTCTTATGGAAATAGGAACCAACATCATCAGCCAAGAATATTGGTGAGCAAAGAAATGGCTGAGTAGGTTTTAGTAGAGGAGAAAAGAATGGAATAGACCAGGAGCTTGGGAAAATGAATGGCATATAAAAATATGATATGATGGCTGGGCAGCTCTAGGGTCTACTTTAGTTTCATGACCATAAATTCAAAGTGAGCTTTAGCATGATGTATGATTTTTCCAGGCACATTCAGCTGCACAGGTGCAGGCAGGAGGTAGGTGAAGTGTTGGATTTAACCAGAGTTGTGGTTAAGCCAAGTGAAGCAAGAACAGCAGAGAAGTCGAATGTGTACACAGACGAGTAGTGAAAATTGACCATGAGATTTAAACTGGGCGAGGAGGGAACTGAGTAGAGAGATGGCTGCCAAGCAAAAAAAATTAACCAAATACACAATTATATGAAATTTAGATAATATGAATATTTCTACTATACATATATGACCATTACACAACTACCATAAATTAAGCAATGGTGTATATATCACATTTGTATCATTACCTATATTGTATCTATTAAATTTCTAACAGAGTTCATTTGCATTTAGTCCTCTGGTACCTAACATTTATGCTAATGACTTCTGAATTCACTATCTCCAGCTGAGCTCCTCCCTTGAATTTCAGTCTCAGATATGCCCTGCCTCTGAGACATCTCCACTTGGGTATCCATTTCATATCGAATCTGTATATCCAAAACTAATCTCTGGATATCTACCCTCAAATCTATTCTTTCTGAATTTTTCCTCTTCTCAATTAAACTCAACTCCAGTCTTCTAGGTGCTTCAGTCAAAAGCTTTGGTGTCATCCTTGACTTTTCCTTCTATCACGTCTCAGTGCTAGCAAATCCTTTTGGATCCTCCTTCAAAATATATTCGGAACCTGAACATTTATAGCCACCTCCACTGCCACCACTTAAGTCTTAACCCCACCATTATCTATTTCTTAAAATTAGTGCATATTAATTGTAAAAAATAATGGGCTTCATTGTGGTATATTCATACATGCATATAACATACTTAGATCATATGATATTCACCCCCGCATTACGCTCACCTACCCTCTCCCACAGCCCCTTCCTCTTCGTTAATAATCTTCCACTTCCATGTCATTTTTCCCCCCTAGATTCCACATATGAGAGAAAACATGCGACACTTGTCTTCTGAGTCTGACTTATATCCAGTGTATTACAGTAGCCTCACGCTTGCCCTGCTTCTCAACATAGAAGCCGACCTAAGCGAGACCATGTTGCTTTTCTGCTCTGAGCCCTCCAGTGGCTTCCCATCTTATTTCAGAGTAAAAACCAAAACCCTTCCAGTGACCCATGAGGTGCTAAATATGTCAGCCCTTTGTTAGCTCTCTAGCTTCATCTCCTGCTGCTTGTCCCCCACTCTGTATTGAAATTCCTTGGGGCTAGATGTGTTTCAAAATTCAGATTTGGGTGGGGTGTTAGAAAGGTACTTGGTAAATATACTATGCAACCTTCAGAAGGATCTGGGCAGCGACTCATAACCACCCCCAAGAATATTTCTGCAGTAAAATACATTACTATTCACATTAAGTGAGATAAAGACTGTCAATAGCTTTAAGTCATCTTTTACTGCCAAATGAATTATGGAAAACTGAAAACCGAAGGCATGAAGAAACCCAAACCCAACTTTTTTCCCCAGAGGTTTTTAGATTTTGAAATGACAGAATAAGGAGTTGTGGGGCTGTCTCTTTCCTCTTCCATCCATTCTTGGGCCCCAGTCTGGATGGCCTCCTCCTAATTCCTCAGTCACAATAGGCTCCCTACTTCCCTGCAAAGTCTTCTACTCTCTCTTCCCTCTGCCTGGAATGATGTTCTCCCACATGTACACATGATTTGCTCCTCATTCCCTTGGGTCTTAACTCAGAGGCGCCTTTTCTGTGGGCTCCGCCCTGGCCATGTGTCTGAATTGCAAACCCCTTCTCACCTAAACACATAGACACCTGCATCCCTTCCATGCTCCGTGTTCCTCCCGGCACCTGTCATGTTTTAACATATACCACATCTTCTGTATTCTTGCTATTGTCTGTCCCTACATGCCCTACTAGATGATACACTCCATGAGGGTAGGAATTATGTTTTCCACTGCGGAATCCCAGTGTTCACATATCTGGCAAATGATAGGTACTCAAATAAATATTTCTTGAATAAATTATTGAATCTATTTTCCAGCTCTTCTATGTAATTGGAAAAGGCTGTTCAAGGTAACATAAAGGACTCATTTAGAAAGTAGAAATTAGGATAATATGAAATGATATGCCAATTTACATGATTTCTTAACCAATTAAAACTAGCTTCATATAATGTGCTGTATTTCAAATGTTTTCTTAAAGAACACTTAGGTCAAAGAGGAAATAAAACGTTTCAGTTGCAAAATATATTAAAATATAATGACTTAAAGAACTGAAGAATTGAGGAAAAGAACAAATAAAGTTCAAGAAAGAATTTAATTAATAAAAATAAAAGTAGAAGTTAATACATTATAAAAACTGAGACAAAGCAATGAAATCAATAAATCTATGTGGCAATGGCTTAATAAAACTAATAAAATAGAAAACCATGATGACAAATTAAAATAAACAAGGGAAATACCTCAGATGTGAATTAAAACAACTATACTTTGCATGGATTCATGCTAAGGGCCTTGAAATTCTAGATGAAAATCCTACTCCTTACACCAAAATAAATCCCAGATGGTGAACATTTAAAAGTAAAAAATGAAACAGTAGAAGTATGAAAAGAAAACAGTAGACGTATGAAAAGTGAAATTATTAATAATCTTGGAGTACAGAAGTCTTTTCCAAACAAGACAAAGCTCTAAAGCCATTAAGAGGAAAATGGACAATTTTGATTACATAAAATGCAAAACATCTATATGATAAAACAAAAAAAACAAAATATTTACAACAAACTACAATATATTTGCAAGAATTTTTACAAATAACAGATTTTAGAAAAATGCTCACAGGACACAAAAGAAAATATCCAAGTGGCCACAGAATATCCACAAAAGGATATTCAGACTTTCTGATATTTAAAGAAATGCAAATTAAAATACCAAAAAAGTTTTTCTTCTGATGATACATATAAAAACTTAAATCTGCAAAGCCTTCCATGGTAGACTGTATTATTGTTCCTCATTATTTACTCTCCCTCCCTAGAAGACCATTGTGCACGCTTGCCTTTGGCCACGTCTGAACACTGTGAAGAGGCTGGTTCTGTGATGATGCGTAGTTAGAGCTTGCTAGCCAGAGTAACTTATTAGCTAGAGTGACTCCATACTTGTCACTCAGAATGACCTCAAACCTGGCCCTAAAACAGGGAAGTTGGCCTTTATTTATTTATTTATTTATTTATTTATTTATTTATTTATTTTGCGGTACTGGAGATTGAACCCAGGGGCGTTCTACCTCCGCGCTACACCCCCGGCCCTAGTTTTTATCCTTTATTTTGAAACCGGGTCTCACGAAGTTGCGGAGGGCCTCACTAAGTAGAGAGAGGGGGGGGGGAGAGAGAGAGAGAGAGGAAGAGCTGAGGCTGGCCGCGAACCCGAATCCTCCGGTCTCCGCCTCCCAAATTACTGGGATTACAAGCGTGCGCCACCACGCCCAGCTGGAAGTTGGCCTTTAAAAAAAATAAAACCAGGACATTGGCAGGATAGTTAATGGATTGTCGTCACAACATATTGTAACTTATTGTGTTTTGTTATCTTGCTAACCGCCTATTCTTGCTTCTGTACTTTTGTTATGCTTGGCTTGCTTGGCGTACCTGAATACTATGGGAACCATAGGGGCTTCCCACCACCTGCTGTGGAAACCTGCCATGGGAACCTCAGTTTCACCCTGAGCTTGTATTGTATCTTACCCTATATAAGAAAACGCTGGAGGGCAGTCAAGTACTGCACTTGGCTCTCATGCCTGTGTGGTGTTACTGGCCAGTAATAAAGACTCTCATTTAACACCTTTGGTGGTCAGCTTGGTCTTGATTGGGATGCTACCTCGAAACAGTTCAACTGTTGCACCCTTTCCTCGGCCCCAAGAGCAGCATGTTTAGAACAGGGCTTCTCGTTTAGCTAGCGTCCTGCAATGAAACACACCGGCAGATCAGAGCCTAAACCATTGCAGCTAAAACATAACACAAGCAGAAAATAAACCGTACTTTTTGTAAGCCATTGAGATTTGAGGGCTATTTGTTACCACAACATCAGCTAGCAAAAGCTAATGAATTTGCCTCATAATTCCACTTAGGGGCAGAGTGCCCTGCATAACGGTTAATTATTTCTCCCTGCCACTTAGTAGCAGAGCAATATTTCACTCAGATCATCATATGGCATGTAAGACTCAATCTATTTTAGCTTTTTCTTTAGTTTTTTTAATTAAAAAAATTTTGGTACTGGGGATTGAATCCAGGGGCATTGTACCTCTGAGCTATACCCCCAGCCCTGTTTTGTTTTCTAGTTTGGGACAGGGTCTCATTAAATTGCTGAGGGCCTAAGTTGCTGAGGCTGGTCTCAAACATATGGTCTTCCTGTCTCTGTCTCCCAAGTACTGGGATTACAAGTGTGCACCACCACACCTGGCTATTTTTGCTATTTTAATTATGATCTGTAAGACAAAGAAACCAGATTGGGCATTATTCAGTAAAAAAATAATCTTCCTTTTGTGTTTTTTATTACTATAAAGTTAATTCATATTCACTATTGAAAATTTGAGGTAATGGATAAGTACAAAGAAGAAAATGAAAACCACTTGCTATCTCATCATTACTAATATTTTGGTGCATTTCCTTTGAATTTAATTTTTCTCCATTACACATATTCTCTGTAGACACTTTCAATGGCTAAATAACATTCTGTAATGTCATAACTTAGAAAACATATCTTTTACTATCAGCTACTTAAGTTACTGACCCAATTTCAATTTATTAATTTTATAGCAAGCATGTTACTTTTAGAGAACTATTAATCTTCCCATTTTCTCGGAAATGGCTTTAACACCTTATGCTGTTGCCCAGTTTACTTCATCACATCTAGTTTCCTCTAACTTTATGCTTTTCTTATGAGTAAGTTATAAACATAGGAAACCAGGAAGAGTTCTAAAAATTTTCATTTCAAAATCCAAACTCTTTTCCATAACTGAATAATGTAGTTGAGAACTTGGAGCAAAGAAGCCACAGAATGAAAAAAAAATAAAGACAGCTGGATGTTCTAGGAAAAACAGAAGGCTATATAATAAAAAGCAACAACCTGAATGTGAAATCATGGGTCTAAATGAGAACCGAAGGTATGCATGCTTCCTGAGGAGAAACAGAATGGAATCCAGGTAGGAGGAATATTAAGAAACCACAGTATACAAGAGATGTATTGTAGAAGACATATGTTTACACTTCCAACAGAAGAGGAAAAAAAAGCAACTAGAGAATTCAGGGGAACAATAACTGCACCAGAAAATCATGATCCAAGTGCGCAACAAACCAAAATGACACCTATCTTGAGCAATTCAAGTATTAGAAAAGAGATTCATTTGAATATTCTCCTTTGAAGGGAACGGGTGTCTGAATAATGGGACACAGAGAAGGGAAGGTAATTATAGAATGCGTGTTGGCTCTGAAGATGAAAATATTTATCTGCTTATAATAATATGAATTCTGTTTATTGATTTTTCAGCTTCTTGGAGTCAGCTTGGAGACAAAACATGGGAGACTTAATTATGATTATAGAGCAAAGTCTGAATGTAATCCACCCTGACAGTACAAGAACAGACGTGCAGCCGACAGACCTTGAAAGATGGAAGGGAGGAAAAGACGGATTGGCAGCATCCCTGGGAGCATCCTCATACAAAGGTATGGGCCAGGAATTGAAAGTTACCATTTAAATGCATAACGGAAGTCAATAAGGGAGCTAAGAACAGTGCTACTGACAGTACTGGAGGAACGGGTGAGACCAAGCAGAGCTGGGTCACTGAGCTAAGGCTCTCAGCTTTAGGCCCGCCCTTCTTGGCAAAGCTTTGCAGGGTCTGGGATGTGGCCATTGCCATCCTAGCTGTGCGGTGATGCCTCATTGTGGTCTTGATTTGCATTTCCATGGTGATCAGTGATGTCAAACACCTTTGCATATATGCATCGGCCATTCGGAAAAATGTGTATTCAAGAGCTTTGTCTACTTTTCCTTGGGTTATTTGCTTTTCTACTATCAAATTGTATGAGTTGCTTATGTGTTTTTGTACAGAAATAGAGAAAACAATCCTAAAATCCATGTGGAACCATGGTAGACCCAGAATGGCCAAAGCAGTCTTGAGAAAAGAACAAACCTGGATCCCAATAGAATTGCTTATACTTGTGCCTTTTAATTTTTCTTTTACTAGAAATGTTGCTTAAAATCATAGTATTGTAGCCTGTACTTGGGAGGCTAAAGATAGGAGGATCGCAGGTTGAAGACCAAGCTCAGAAACTTGGCAAGATTCTCAACAACCTAGTGAGACCCTGTTTTGAAAAAAAAATAAAAAGACCTGGGGGTGTAGCTTGGGGGTAGAATGCCCCTGGGTTCAATCCCAAGTGCCCCCCCACATCATAGTATTCTAAAGTCTTTAGCATTTGGTTATAAAAACAATCCGATGAAATGCAAGAAATATAAAATATTTGGCACAGTCATATAAAATTATCTTTATTATGCTGTTATATTTCATGTGATAAGATTTTAACCTCCATCCCTCACTCATAAAATGAGTTGGACAATCTCTATTTTGGCCACTGTTGTAGCATGCTTATAAGTCTCAAATAAAATCATTTTCATGAGTTACATTGCAACTGAGAAGTGATATACAAAAGTAAGGCTTACTGGAATTCTGATTTAAACTTCCCAACACTGACTTGTAAATTTGCTTTGAAAACCCAAGATTTTTATGTCCATCCTTTATGATTAAATGTGTATATTGCATTTTATAATGCATTAATAGCATTTGATACTTTTACAATATGTAGCAGTAACTATTTCCTTAGTAAAAATGTATGAAAGAAGGATTTTGGGTTTTTTTTAGGTACTGGAAATAGAACTCAGGGGTTCTCTACCACTAAGCTACATCTCCATCCCCCTTTAAATTTTTATCTTATTTTGAGACAAGGTCTCACTAAATTGCCCAGGCTGGCCTCAAGCATGTGATCCTCCAGTCTTGGCCTCCTGAGTCACTGGGATTACTGGTGCACACCACCACATCTGGCTGAAAGAAGATTGTTAAAAAACATTTTTAGTGAAAGAGTTTTGAGCAACTTTGGAGTAATTCTCCTAAATGTTAAAAAGCTTTCAATTATTATTTTACTTACATCTCTTTCCACTTGAAATAGGAGATCAGTGCACTTAATTGTTAACTATCCAAGTCTCACACTTCGGAACAGACAATATCACCCCTGTCAACATTTCTGGATGAAAAACAGAGCAAACAGCAGAGAGACATGTACAATGTATGGTGTGAATAAACTCTTTTCACTAGTATGAATGCTTTGTATTTAATGTGAATGCACTTTGCAAGGTATTAATGCATATTCATGGAAATTCTCCATCTGGTTATCCATATTATCCATATTCCAGGGACTTAATGAGTTATCTACTTCCCATTTATTTTTATTTTTATGAACTGTAGATTATAATGGGGGCAGATTTTTATAATCATTCTTGGATAAATTTTCTCTCACCTTAGACAAAATATTGAGTGCTATTATAAATGATTCATTTAATTTAAGAAAAAATTTTCCATGTTAAGTCCTTGACATTAATTTTCCCTCCTATATTCAAGAATAAAAAATAGCTGGGCGTGGTGGCTCATGCCTGTAATCCCAGTACTTGGGAGCCTGAGAACAGAGGATCCAGGTTCGCAGCCAGCCTCAGCTAGTGAGGCCCTCCACAACTTAGTGAGACCCTGTTTCAAAATAAAGAACTAAAAATAGGGCTGGGGTGTAGCTCAGAGGTAGAATGCCCCTGGGTTCAATCCCCAGTACTGCAAAAAAAGAATAATAAACTGCTAATACCATAAGCAATTAATTATTTATAGAGTCTTATAGTGAAGATAACATGAGTACCTATCTCATTAAGAATTAATAAGTGAATATATATAAGAGGGCTAGGGCAGAGCCCAGCATATAATAGGTTCTCAGTACTGACCAGTATTGTCTTTTTGTGAAATAAAATATTGAGACACTTTGGTTTTCTTTAATGCTTATTTCTTTAATATTTATAACAAATATTTGTACCAGGTATTTCTACAAATGGAAGATAAAAACTGTGTTGATTTCAACTGGAGTAATGGTCCACTGGAATACATCGGTGCTGTGCAGTGTCCATGGTAGTGCTGAGTTGGCTTATTTTATTGATGTTGTCATGGTAGGATGAGTTGATTTTTTAAAAAAATTATATTTAATTGGCTTTGTTTGTAACACCCAGAATTTTGGACACTTATATGTCCTTTTTATTAGTCTAGACGAGTACTGAGCCTGTGTATGGTAGCCAGAAAAGGAAAAGTCTAAGAAAACATCCTGTGGTTATCCAAGGCACCACTTGGTGGCAGTGCGGCTACACAGGCTCATCATCAAAAAGTTCCCCCAAGGGCACCGCTTTGGTCAGCAAGTTGGACCATCTCCGTCCTATTCATAATGATTATAAGCCGTTTCCATCTTATGAATACTAAGAATGTGAAAGGCATTTTCACACAGAAAGAGGATTCTATGGCACTGAGTTACTTAGGTCCGCTGGTCCAGACATTTTTTGACCTACACATTCTCTAAAAGAATAAAACAGACCTTGCTATTTATGAGGACTATCCTCCAAGACATTTGTGAATCTCCAAATATCCCACCACCATAGAAAGTAATTTCCTACCCCAAAATAAAATTCCCCCTACAGCTGAAGATTAATTGGGGGATACATGCTATTTCCTCTTTTTTTTTTTAAACACGGAGGCTTTGTTCAGATGCCTGTTAGTTTACGTATCCTCCCCTCTTTGGGGACTTTTGTCATTTGTTTGGGTTTTCTCTAATCTCATCAAGCTCTTTTTCACCAGCTCTGCCAATTAGCACCAAATGTGTGTTCCTTCCTCCCTAGTCTCACATTCCCCTCCTGATGCCTGAGCCTGCCTCCTTCCTCCAGATCCAAAGCCCCTCCCACCTCCTGGCGCCACCTCTTCTTGGTCATCTTTGTTTATCAGACTCTCTCTCCTGGCTTCCTCATCAGTTTCTTTTCTTCAGCCTTCTTTTACATGTTGGTGTTCTTTAAGGTTCCATCCGGGGTCTCTTCTACTCTCCTCATTCTATAATTTCTCTTCTAGTAATCATGTTAGGAAAAGAAAAACAAACACACACATCCTATGACTAGCTAAGCATGCTGGGGAAATAAAGCCCCCACAGCTGTGGCACAAACACTCATGTCTTCCCCAGGCCACATTTGCAGAGGGGTCAGCGTAGCACTGCTCTGGGTCCACCCCACTCTGGGACCAGTCTCCACATCACAGCAAGAAGATTTTGACAAACTACCAATCTGATCATCAATCTCTCCCTTTTTCAAACTGACAACAGCTTCCCACGGACAACCAGGTTATGTCCACACTGCCTGTAATTGGATTAGACAACATCTGATTCCTGCTCTCTTCACTGTTCACCAAACTCTAGAACTCTACACACCATCCTTAGCAAACTATTTACAGTCAGCCCTCCTGTATCTGCAGGTTTTACATCCACAGACTCAACCAACTGCAGACTGGAAAAAAAGGTTCCAGGAAGTTCCAAAAAGCAAAACTTGAATTTGCTGCACACCAAGCACTGTGCGAAACCACGTGAATGACTCGATGTGTAGGCACACGCTGCTGTGGCCTCCTGGCACCCTTGGTCTCTCTCCCCATGGGCCCTCGGCCTCTCTCTCTGGCGCCCATAGAGCGTTCCATGGGCCCTCTGCCTCTCTTCCCATGGGCCCTAGGTCTTTCCCCAGCACTCTTTGAGTGTTCCATGACCCTTGGTCTCTCTCCAGTGCTCTTAGAGCATTCCATGGGCCCTCTGTCTCTCTCCAGCATTCTTTGTGCATTCCACGGGCCCTCAATCTCTGTCCAGTGCTCTTTGAGCGTTCCATGGGCCCTCGGTCTCTCTCTGGCGCTCTTAGAACGTTCCCTGGGCCCTGGGTCTCTTCCATGGGCCCTCAGTCTCTTTCTCCAGCACTCTTTGAGCATTCCATGGGCCCTCGGTCTCTCTCCAGCGCTCTTTGAGTATTCCATGGGCCCTCGGTTTCTCTCCAGCGTTCTTTGTGCATTCCATGGGCCCTCAGTCTCTGTCCAGTGCTCTTTGAGGATTTCATGGACCAGCACTTTTAGAGTATTCCATATGCCCTTGGTCTCTCCCCGGCGCTCTTAGAGCCGTCCATGGACCCTCAGTCTCTCTCTGGCGCTCTTTGAGCATTCCATGGACCCTCGTCTCTCTCCAGTGGTCTTAAGAGTGTTCCATGGGCCCTCGGTCTCTCTTCAGCACTCTTTGAGCATTCCATGGACCCTCGATCTCTCTCTAGCACTCTTTGAGCATTGTTCAACTCGTTTTTCATTCATGTACGATGTCATTAGGCAGACCATGGCTAGATCTGTAGTAAACATCTATAAACCTTTTTTCTTTGTTGTTACTCCCTAAACAATCTAGTCTAACAACTATTTGCCTAACTTTCACATTGTATTAGGTATTATAAGTAATCTAGAGATGATTTAAAGTATCTGAAAGAATAGTCATAGATTATATGAAAGTATGTCACCATTTTATATAAGAGACTTGAGCTTTGGCAGATTTGGGTATCCACTCTGGCTCCTGGAACCAGTCCCCCGTGGATACTAAGGGACAACTCTACCCAAAGGGGCTTAACTCTGTCACCTGGAGCCCATTACATTCCCTGTTCTCCAGGATGCTTCCTACACCATCTTTATCCTGGATGACTCTTTTGGTCCCTACGGTCTCTGCTTGTATTTCCTACCACCAGTCAAAGTGTGTCCTTGTTCCCCAAGACCCGGGTTTATGTCACTTGTCTGTGCTTGCCTAAGACCCATGCTCACCTCTGTCTCTGCACTGGATTGAGGTGTCTTCCCACCAAAAAGATAGCTCCATGAGGACAAGGCCAAGTCTTGATCCTTGTATCCTAGTGCCAAACCTATTCCTGGCACATCATAAGTGCTTGATAAACAGTTGTCAAATGCAGAAATGAGGGCTACGTGAGTGGTCATAGCCTTTTAGAGATGGCCAAACATTTTGCCTTTATTTACTAAACATTTGAGTGTAAGATAATGGGCTGAGGGTCTGGCCATCAAGTCCAATTTGCCTCTAACATACAGTGACCTTGTCAAGTCATTTCATTCTCTGGGCTTCAGGCTTTTCTTTTTTATTCTAGTAAATTGGAATGATGAGCCTTAACTGAGAACTTATTATTTTAACTATGTTGCTGTGAAGATTCATCTTTACATATTGAAATATCCATTGTCTTTAAAATTAAATTTTCTTAAATACAGAATTTGCTTCTCAAGATCATCTGCAATCCACAACTTTATTGTACATATGGTATTCCACGCAGCTACTAAAAGAGCTGATTTTTCTGAGTTTGTTAGCTGTTTTGATATTGTCTCAATGGAGCCTTACTTGTATATAGGAATCTGACATTGCGCTATTTTACATACTCCACATTTATAGCCTCAGTTTATATGTCTGTACTTTGTCCTGAGTGATATTTGATTGACAGGGAAAGAATATCTTGCCTTCACCATCTGTGCTTCCAAAATATCAACACTATCAATGTGCTGCTCTTGATTTAATAGATGTTGTGGTTTCTTTAGGGTTAGACCCAGCTGGGCCATTTTTTTACAACATTCCAAATGATGTCAAATTAGAATCCTCAATACCAACTACATTGATGTTATTCATATGAATGCTGCACACATCTTCTTTGAGCTTAATAAGTTTCACTAAAGCATAGAAGAGATGTTTAGAAGCATTTATCCTGCTTTTATTTGTTTCAGGTGCTGAAACTATTAACAGGTGTGGTCATTTTGACTTTTACAAATTGGAAAGCCCTTATCTTAAATTAAGCCTTCACATCCCATCAGGATATGAAGACTTAATTGCACCTTTATTTAAATGTGATTTCAATGCTTATAAGGGAGGTAAATACTTTCTGAAATATGAAGATTTCTGATATCTGTTCACTCTGAGCCCTCCTTAGATGGGATCCACAACCTTTTGTATGTAATATATGGTCATGCATCGCTTAACAATAGGAAATGTTCTGAGAAAATCATAGGTGATTTCCGTGTTGTATGAACATCATAGAGTATTTACAAAAGCTAAGATACCCATGACATCACTGGGTGATGTAATCTAATGGGATTGCCTTCATATACACAGTCATTGTTAACGAAAATATTATACAGTGCATGACTGTACATATAAAAATATATTCTCACCCCAATACAGTCATAGGTATGAAGCTCTCCCACCAGTTGTGAGATCAGCAAGATTAGGTTTGTGTCTTGGTTACTTTTGTGGTGAAGTGCCTTGCACAATGCCCTACACAATTTCCAGCATATTGTGATCGTTAACATAAATAAGGAGAATGTGTTCCTTCACTCAACAAATACGTAGTGAGTGCTTGTTCTCAATGTGCCAGGCATTATTCTAAGAACAGCACATATAGAATCAACACAAAACAAAAATCCCTGCTTGCCAGAGCTGCTATGCTAACTCGTTGGGAAACCAATAAACAAATAGTATAAGCAGGCGCAAATAAGCCTGAAAGGGAATATGATGTGTTGGTGATATGAAGGTAAAATGTGGGAAGGAGATTTTTCATAATGTGGTGAGGGAGTTTTTACTGAGAAGACCTAATGGAATTAGCCCGTGGATACGTAGGGGAAGGCATTCCAGGCCAACGGGGCAGCGAGTGCAAAGGGCCTGGGACAGGCAGGTTCACAGCAGTGAGGAGCTACTGTGGAGTGAAGTGAAAGAGAGGCGAGTAGCAGTAGGGTGCAAGGCTAGAGAGGGGATGGGGCAAGGCAATAACGTGAGACCTTATGGATGGGAATAAAGACTTCAGCTTGTATCAAGTGAGATGGGAACCTGGGGAGAGTTTTGAGCAGAAGAGAGACATGGTCTGACTTACTATAGTCACAAATTAAACAAACAATATTTAACCTTTTATAATAGCTTCCGATAATAATATCTGTAGGGTATGTAATTATAAGGTGCCCAACAGTTGTTATTTGGGAATCCCATTCCTCTTCTTTCTACATTTCATCATCATGTACATAATGAAATATATCACACATAATGTATGGTAATACATAATACATGTATAATATACGTTTGATGATAGGATAACAAATACCTGAATGATTCTGAATATCTCACCACCTAATCTCATGTAGTAAGAATATCTAGATGGTGCAATTACTTGATCTTCCATCTGGCTGTTGTAGAGGAAAGAGACACAGCTCATAACATTGAGAGTGACTTGAGTTTCTTCTTCACTAGAGATAAATTACAGAGTTTTAGTTTTTGCTCTGAAAGAGTAAATGTGATTAGAGGTAGCTATTTATACTGTTTTCTTTAAAGTAAAACAACTGGTGAATTTACAGGTACTCAAATAAAAAATAAAGCCAATTCCATCTAGTACAGATAAACAAAATTTATACCAAAAAATGGCCTATCTTAAAACTTACTTCTCACTGAGCATGGTGGTGCACACCTGTAATCCTGCATACTTGGGAAGCTGAGTCAGGGGGATCACAAGTTGGAAGCTATCCTAGGCAATTTAGAGAGACCCTGCCAATTAAAAAAAAAAAGCTGGGGATGTAGCTAAATGGTAGATCACTTGCCTAGCATATGCGAGGCCCTGGGTTCCATCCCTAGTACCACAAAACAAACAAAAATTTTATTTCTCTCATTATTTTCCATATTATGACTTAAACATTTCTATTAGGTAAAATATAAAGCTTAGGACTTCTTTACAAGATTGTACTAAGCATTATACACAGATCATATAAAATTCTGTAAGTGATTAATTCAAGTAAGACATACATTTATCATAAGCTATCACTGCGAGACACTGTAAGATTTTTTACAACTTCACTGGATTAAAAGTACATTTATCATTCACATTAAGTCTTCAGATGAGTTTTAAGACTCCAAGTTATTCTATTTTATACTGTACTTTTTACTAAGAAACCATTACTTTTAATGTTAATAGTTTGCTATATTCAGTTGTGAATATATATACACACACATATATATATGTATACACACATATACACACACAGTGACCTAATGTAAGAGAAGTCCTTGTTTAAAAAAATGGAAATAAGACACTGTCAGTTATTGATCTCTGCTGATGATATTGCATTTCTGAAATCATGTTGCCTCTCTATTGCACAAGCCACAGTGGCTTAAAGGAACAATCACCTTATTGCCCATGGTTCTGAAGGTCGGGATTCAGGCAGTTCTTCTGTTGAATCTGTTTTGCTTGGTGGCCCTTGGGGTGACTTATGTGATTGCATCCAGCAATCACATAATCTGGGCTGAGCTGGGTGGGAGGCTTGGGGCTAGTTATCCCCCATTGAGCCATCGGTTATCTTTCAGGGCCTCCCTCCACAGCCAGTTAGCTAGGATTTCTTAACCTGGCGGCTGGTTCCAAGAGAGCAGGAACAGATGTGGAAAGGCTTCTTAGAAAGGCTTTAGAACTTACACAAGGTCAGTTCCTCCACATTATATTGGTCAAAGCAAGGCCCAAGAACAGACTGTCATCCAGGTGGAGTGAAAAGGTAGGCTCTATCCTCTCTCTCTCTCACAGTGCAATTCTGGATATCTGAAACCCAAGGCTTCATGCATTCTAGATGATTCCTCCGCCACTGAGCTGTACCCTAGCCTCAGAAGCTTTTGATAGGAGAAATGGTAACCTGATATTGCAAAGAAGTAGGGACCTAGGAAGGAATCATTCGTTGGTGGTCATTACTGTAAAATAATGATCTACCGCATATATAGAACCAAAATCTAATTTCTCAAAGTTCAACTCAGCTATATGGGTCGTTGGGAGAAGAGTCATGCCATTCAGTGAAAATGTTGCTATGTATGTAAGCACAAATGATTAGAATGCTATGAAACATTCAGAAACCTCTTTAGATTGATCTTATTTATTATTGCAATAATCCCAACTATTGGTGTCAATAATGTCATGCTTGACAATGAAAAAAAGGAATCTGTAGTTAACATTCTTTATGTACTGCCCACCTCTCACACCTTTAGGCTCAGCACTGGTTCACATGACAGGCAGTTTCATGATTGAATAGGAGGGACTGCATTCTTTCCTGCAGAAACAGGAACAGAGCATTAATCGGTCTTAGATGGAGATGCTATGTGCACAAGAGACAATAAAATACTTATGTCAGAGATCCCAGGAAGTGTTTGGGGATATTAGTGTAAAAGCACAAAGTCATCTATGTTTGCTTTTGCTTATTTACCCTCCCTGAATGTCCCTTTAGATTCGCACAAAAACTCATTTGGTACAAAGAAAGGAAATGTAGCATTGATAATGTTGTGCAGTATCCAAGCCTAGACACAAGGTCTGAACCTCAAGTCAAGAAACTGTCATTTAGAGCTGCTCTTTCTAAGAAATGACTTATGCTATCAGTTATCAGCTATTTGCTACTAATTAATTGGCAATTATTTTTGCAAATTGACTTCCTTCTTTGAATATAACTGTGCTCAAAAATCATTGCTTTTAGGCTGAAAGCATTCCCAATCCTAATATGTTTATTGTTAACCCTGGTTGATCCTACAAATCTCCTTAGGAAAGAATTTTGCAGTGAAATTTAATTAGAAAGTGATTTTGTTTTTCTGAATCATGATTAGCCAGCTAAAAATTAGGGATTTGAGTATGTGGCAAAAAAAAATGCACCTGCCATTTGGGGAAAGAATGGATGGTTTCTGTGCTGAGCACTGAACAGTGGCTGAGGTTGCTGAAGGGCCGAAGTAACTAAACCGGCTCTTTGTATTCTGGTGGTCTCAGCTCTTTTGAAGATTATATCCAATTTTGCTTTTTCGGCCATTTGTTATGCAGTAATTAGATGCTACTGTGTAGCAGGCATAAGTCCAGGGGAAAAAATTTCTCTTTATGTATTTTAAATGTCATCTTCAAAGATGCCCTGAGAAGGTTGAACCAATCAATAGCTATAACCAAACATGTTATTATTTACTTGGAACATGAGAATTATTTTATTAAAATTTAATTATTTATACAGAGCAGAACTAAGGCACAGATAGCTCACGGGAGTTCCACACAGATCAATACGTGACAAAATACTAAATTTGATTTTGTTTCAGTCATAAAGCGCGCTGTGCCAGAATGGGGCTAAACTTTTTTTTTTCCATTTGGTTATCATTATGAAAAGGAGAAAGAAAATCTATTTATAGTGGAAAATGGGGAAAATGTTCATTCTTATGCCTTAGAGACCTAATCCCCTATTTCATCAGGGCAGAAGACATGGGCTTTCCTGCACAAGTATTGCAATAGCACATCGTGAATAAATACAGTGGAGGGACAGGATAGGCATTGTCCTCCTGCTACAGAGCATGGCCAGTGGGTGCACTCAGGCTGTCCTCTCGGTTTCCTGTGCTCTTGCTCATAACGTGACCTGGTAAACTGCTGATCTCAGAAAGCTTGACAGCCCCAAACTCTCATTTCCCGTGCAATTTCCTTCTCTCCTGCCTCTCCCTCTTGCCTGCCACAGATGCTGCTCTGGGGGGCTGAGGGATCTTGGCATTTACTATACCAAAGGTAGGTGGCAGGCCCTCAGAGTCACTGTACAGTCAGTGATCAGGGGGTTAATCTGCCAGATCGGAGAACCCTTAGAAGCAGGCCCCTGGGCCACATGGTGCCAATTTTGGTTAAAACTAGAGACCAAGTCAATTTCCTTGATGCTTTATTGTACTTTCTCCAAATAGTCATACGATTAAATTAAAGTAGAAGAGGTTCCAGTGCAAACTACTTGGCTTTGCATTCTTGCTCCGTCACTCACTGGATGAGCAATGTGGAACAAATTGTTCAACTTGTCTGGGCTTCAGTTCCTTCATCTGCAGATAGAGAGAATAAAGGCATAATAATAAGGGAGTGTGTGAGGACTGCATTAAGTCACACACCAGCCCGGGCAACTTAGAAAGACCCTATCTCAAAATAAAAGATAAAAAAATTAAAATATAAGATAAAATAAAACCTGATCTCAAAATAAAAGATAAAGAGAGCTGGCGATATAGCTCAATGACAGAGCACTTGCCTGCAAGCACAAGGCCCCAGGTTGAGTCCCCAGCACCACACACGCACAGAATGTTTGTGGGCACTGTGAGGTTTGACTGTGAGGTCTGGCCACAAGATCATGCTGGAGGAGGACCTAGAACAAAAGAACAAAGAAAGAAAACGCACCCCTGGCCATTGTTCTGCCCCAAGATGACCTGGGCACTAGCACACCAACCAGTGGCTCACATGACTACTCCTGTACCTTCCCCCTTCCTTGCCCCATAAAAAGCCCCTAGTCTGTGAAGAGGCGGGCTTTCTGACTCTCGTGGGCTCTCTTCTTGGTCAGATGCCTCCTTCCAGGTTTTTATCCCTAAATTAAGCCTGTTCCCTGCTATCAGGCCGTTTTTTCTTTGCCCCCATATCCCCCAATAAAGTTGAAAACATAAAAAAGCAAATTCTTAAGCATTAATACCCAGACTTTTTAGAAGTTAACATTTTGTTAATTTTACTTTATTTATTTATTTATTTATTTATTTTTGAGGTACTGGGGATTGAACCCAGGGGCGTTCTATCTCCAAGCTACACCCACAGCCCTATTTTTTATCCTTTATTTTGAAACCGGGTCTCACAAAGTTGCGGAGGGCCTCACTAAGTAGCTGAGGCTGGCCGCGAAATCGGATCCTCCCGTCTCCACCTCCCAAGTACTGGGATTACAAGCGTGCGCCACCACGCCAGGCTAGTTTTACTTTAGATTTAAAAACAGGTAAAATTGAAGAATTGAAGTACCTTATATTCACTTCATTTCTTTCCTAAAGAAGTTTGAAATGAATTTGATATATATCAAGTAAAGATATCATATTGTAAGTATCTTTCTGGATTTTCTGTTTCCATTAAATATTATAAATTTGAGGTCTACACGGATGTACATAGTGTAATATGTTTATTGTGTAGAGATCATCCACAATTTACTTATTAGTTCCTCTACTAACATAAGTTTGGTTGTTTCCAGTTTTTGCTATTGGAAGCACTTCTGTGGAAGTTGCTTTGTAGTGTAAAGCAGACAATATATTATCAAAGCATGTATCATTTTCATTTTTATTATATATTACCAAATCAATTGTTCACAAAAGAATAAAAGTGTCAGTCATGTTCAGGTGTAACCCACGGCCAACCACCCATAAATATAAGTCAACCTGAATTCCCAAAATGCTAGCTCTAATCATAAACAAACTACAAAAACATAAGCTTTACCTCCTTGTCAGCATGACTTAGCAAAATTACACCAATCAGCTATAGACAAATCAGCTTAAACAGTTCTTTTTTTTTTTTTTGCGGTACTGGGGATTGTACGCAGGGGCGTTCTACCTCCGCGCTACGCCCCCGGCCCTATTTTTTATACTTTATTTTGAAACCGGGTCTCACGAAGTTGCAGAGGGCCTCACTAAGGAGAGAGAGAGACAGGGAGACAGAGAGAGAGAGAGAGAGAGAGAGAGGGAGAGAACTGAGGCTGGCCGCGAACCCAGATCCTCTGGTCTCTGCCTCCCAAAGTACTGGGATTATAAGCGTGCGCCACCACGCACGGCTTAAAACAGCTCTTCTTACCCTAAAAAAGAATGGTGATGTTTAACAACCAATAACACACATAAAAAAAGTTCAAAATACTTCTTCCTGTATGCTTTATAAATTGCTTTTACTACCATGATGGGGGCTTACCACCTTCATTTGGAGATCTCCTGTTTTAAGAACTGTTTATTTATATGCACAATAAACTTTTTAAAATTATGCCATTTGAGTCGGGCGTGGTGGTGCACACTTGTACTCAGTACTTGGGAGGCTGAGACACGAGGATCGCCATTTCAATGCTAGCCTCAGCAACTTAGTGAGACCCTGTTTAAAAAAAAAAATATATATATATATATATAGGGCTGGAGGTATAGCTTGGAGGTAGATCACCCCTGGGTTCAATCCCCAGTAACCCCCCACAGACCACCCCCCCACAAAATATATGAAATTGGATCTGATTTTGTTTTTGACCTAATTTATATTCCCATCAGAAGCCAATGAAAATTCCCCTACACCATGTCTTCACCAGTACTTGGTATAGCCAATTGGTTTAAACTTTGCAAATCTGCTGAGTATGAAATTGTACCCTGTCTTAATTAGCACATCCCTGACAATTAGTGAGACTGAGCATCTTTTTCCACAGTTGTTGACTGTTGGCGTTTCCTCTTCGGTGGGTTGTCAGTTCATATCCTCCACCCATTTGTCTAACAGGCAGTTTTCTTTTTCCTTTAGTTGCTTTTATTTTACTTTGTTTTGTTTTGAAAACAAGCATGGTAACCCGGTAGACATTTTCCTCATTTTTTAATGCATATTCATTATTTAGATTATGTAGTTTTATTATAATTTAATAGTATATCACGAACTTATTGAAGGAGAACATTTCTAATTACACAAGTAACTGCCCCTTATTTTCTGTCACCAGAGAAATTGCTTCTATTGTCCAAAAGAAGGTTTCCCAACAGTGGGTCATTTTGCTAATAGATTTCACCACAAAAAATATGAAGACTAATAGATCACATTATTTTTTCAACACCGGGTCCCTTTCCTCATTTGCCCATAAATATTACAGCTAAGTTTTATTGTAATGATCTGTGGTGCTTATCTTTAAAAATTCAGCAGTTTTCACTGAGTTTCTACTGAGTAACTGGGCATCGGGCCATGTTGGGAAAAGAGCAGACAGCAGCACAGTGAGGTCCTCCAGTGAATTCAAGCTAGTGGGGAAGGCACCAGATAAATCGAAGTCCCAATCCTCAGTAGTTCAAGGTGTGTACAAAGCCCAAAGGAGGAACTTCCACAACTAGTGGGGGACCTCTGGAGGGACAGTGATATCTAGGCTGGCTCCCAAAGGCTGAGTAGGAGGGAGAAGAGGTGTGTTTTCTTGGCAGGAGGAACCACGTGTAAATGCCTGGAAGCCAGAGAGAGCAGAAGCTGAAAGGAGCCGACTTTGCAGAGACTGGGAGGAGAGGAATATGAGGTGACCTGGGAGAGATGTGTAGGGTTAGATGGTGAAGGAAGAACCCGTGTGCCACGTGGAGAATTTGGGCTTTATCTTTGGGGGCATGGGAAGCCATTAAAGGGTTGTAAGGATATCAGTTGGTTTTCATAGGAACATCACTGTACTTGCTGCATGGATGAGAGGGGAGTGAGCAAGGTGGAGGCATCTGCTACACAGCTCTTGCAACAACCCAGGCAGACAAGTAGAGAGAAATGGAGACATTGCACAGATGGAAAGTAGAAGCCAAACAGAACTTGGTGAGTGAATTTAAAGGATGCAGAAAAGCAAGGAGTCGAGGGCGACCCTGGATGACGTGGCCTTCGCTGAGCTCCGTGACACAGTTGGGAGAGGACGGACTCAGTTTCTAGCATGTTGGGCTCCAGGCGATTTTAGGAGGTGTGCACAACTCCCCAGCCCCAGCAGTTAGAGACAGGGGTCTCAGGCTCTGTAAATGGGTGTGGTCTACAGATAGAGACTGGGGAGTCCCTGGGACTGTAATCAGAGGTATGGAAGTGGATGGTGTGATTGCCCTAGGAGAGTGTGTCAGATGAGAAGGAAAGAGAGCAGAGAAAGAGGCCCCTGTGGAGAATGCAGAGGAATGGGCAGAGAGAGAGAGAGAGAGAGGGAGAGAGACAATGAGGAAGGGAGGGATGCCTTTGCTGCACCGAATATAGGACTAACAGGGAAAACAGAGGCCTGAAGCTGCTCATTGGATGAAGAACCATTCAGCTACTGGCAAGCTTGGCGAGGGGGATTTTGGTAGACAGGTGACAGTGGAGGTCATTTTCCAGGAGAATGGACTGAAGAAGGGAAGAGAACTCTTTGGCAATTAATCTTTGAATTAAAAAATACTCTCTGGTAGGTGGTCTCTCCTTTCAAATTTTTTCAAGTAATTTTTTCAATTTGTTATTAAGCATACAAAAATTTTAGAATTCCCAATGAAAAATCTGTTTAGCTCTAGGATTTTTTTTTAAATTTATGCTTGACCACTTGCAAAGGAATTACTCTATTGACAGACATTGTATTGACCTGTATTTCTACACACTGGGCTCCATTAACACATATCGCTGCAGAAGAGGACAGGACAACTAGCTTTGACTCTAAGTGACTATAATAGCAAATGCCTTCTTACCCCATACATTTTCTAGATTTTTTTTTCTGTATTAGTTGTCAAACAATGGCAAATAAAACCTGGTTGTAGAAAGTAAGCATGCCACAGAATACAAAGGGCATGAGCAAAAGAAGACACCCAACTTCTATTTTAAAAAGCCATTTAAACAGGCCAGAAAATGAAAGAATTTTCTTTGTAAAATATCACTAAGCTATGTGCTTCTGTAAAGTTAAAATGTATATATATATTGGTGATACTGGGGATATATATATATATATATATATATATATATGTCTGTATATATGTGTGTGTGTGTGTGTGTGTGTGTGTGTGTGTGTATGTATATGTGATACTGGGGATTTACCAAATTAACTGGAACTAAAGTTGTATTTTTCATAAATATATACATCATTGTTCAAATACAACTCTGAACATTGTATTTACGTTGATATGCTGAGGCTGCCATACTTATTGTGGTTTTTTTTTTTTTCCGGTACCGGGGATTGAACCCAGGGGTGTTCTACCTCCACGCCACACCCCCGGCCCTATTTTTTAGACTTTATTTTGAAACCGGGTCTCACGAAGTTGCAGAGGGCCTCACTAGGTACAGAGAGAGAGAGAGAGACAGGGAGAGAGAGAGAGAGAGAGAGAGAGAGAGAGAGAGAGCTGAGGCTGGCCACGAACCCGGATCCTCCGGTCTCCGCCTCCCAAAGTACTGGGATTACAAGCGTGCGCCACCACGCCCGGCTTGTGGTTTTCAATTCTGTCTTGTCTTTTCTTGTTTCCTTTTTTTCTCCAGGTTGGAGGCACAAATTATCTGTTAAATTTATTGGAATCAAAGATACTCAAGAAAGTGTATTTCTCCATGTAGATGGACAATTGGGGAAACGGTACTTTTCAGTCAGCAGGTCGGGAGAGCCAGGCACTGACAGCTCACAGGGTGCTGTGAGCTCAGTCATGCTCAGTTAGACTGGCTCATTACACTGTTTCGTCTTTTCTTTGCCTATAATACCACAGGCTCCCCTGTTATCTTTGACTTTTCTTTTCCTTCGTGTTTCCAGATATAAAGGAGAAATCATAATACCTATTTTCTCCATGGTAGAAACAGAAAATACCAGGAAAAGATGACCCCGAAAGTACAGATCTAGATAACAAAGCAGGTTTGGAAAAATTGAGAACAGCACACACACGAGATATTTAAAACAGTCCTTTGAATATTATACAAATATGAGCATATATTTTTATTTGTATGTTTCAAATTACTTATGAAATAAGACATTCATATCAATTGCTAATTTCAAACAGGCTATCTAAATAGTACCTTCAGATACAGGACATGTGCCGGGAAGTGGGAGGTAGAAGTAATTCAGTACAGATTTTTACTGCGTATCTATTGATAAAGCTTCCTTTTATCGTGAATTCTCCTGAGTCTTTTATTCGATCAGTCCTAGCATCATTGTATTATGCATTTCACTTCCATTGTTTAATTCTATAATTCATTTCAGAATTCATTTTATATGCACTAATCAGATGCTACCTTTTTGTGAGCAGATGAATGGATTAGATGTTTTATCTCTATGATTTCCATCATCTTGAAATGGTGAGCATGGGAACAAAAGCAGAGATTTCATGGGTATTTTGTCAGTTGAGGGAGGCATCAGTTTAATCACTCTGGCAGAGATTCTGCACCTCGCCTTGCCTTAGAGTAACTGCCTGTAAATATAAATCCAGTCAGTGATCTGGATCCTGGTTGGTGCACAGACTCCAGCCCACCTTCGTCCCCCTCCACTTGACTCTGTTCCTCTTCAGTTCAACATGGTTCCACTGTTTGCAATACCTGGCACAGAATAGATCCCACCTGCCCTCTTTTCCTGACTTCATCCATGTTATCCCTTTGTTACAAATACTCTTCCCTGTCTTATCATATCTCATTTTGCTCTGTTTCTCATGCTTTATTAAACATTCCTCTGAGAGCCGTTCAGCACAATGGTGTGCCTGTGGCTCTGAGCCTCATAGGACACTGGGTAAGGCAGCGTGATTTCTGTCCTGTGCAAAGGCACGTGGCCGGGACAGGTGGTCATGAATATGTAGTAGTTTGTCTCCCTTTTAAGATTTGCGGGAGTGTTTCCATAGCTCTGTCCCTCCCTTGGTAATACCCAAAGAAGCTGTTTGTAAAGTTGTTGCATAGTTACCCACTCCTCTTTTAAGAATAATTAAACATTTAAGGTTCACAGCAGATTTTTCATCTTGAAGTCAACTAAATGAATCTTTCCTATTCTTCAGCCAAGCTTTCAGAGTCTGAATTCATCATAGGTTATATCCTACTTATTTGGGCAGTGATTACATTGTCTTGAAGGGCTGTGTTGTATGGGTGCTGAGTGGAGACAATTCATGGAATGAAAGGATGATTACCCTTAAGAACTTGGGAGAAAAGTTGCCCTTTGGTAATTAAATCAATCAATTCTACTTTTTTTTTTTTTTTTTGCGGTACCGGGGATTGAACCCAGGGGCATTCTACCTCCGCACTACACCCCCGGCCCTATTTTTTATACTTTATTTTGAAACCGGGTCTCATGAGGTTGCAGAGGACCTCACTAAGTAGAGAGAGAGAGAGAGAGAGAGAGAGAGAGAGAGAGCGCGAGCTGAGGCTGGCCGCAAACCCTGTATCCTCCGGGGTTTGGGATCCTCCCAAAGTACTGGGATTACAAGCATGCGCCACCACACCCGGCTCAATTCTACTTTTAATGGAACGAGACAGACCCTAGGAATAGCAACATTCATTCATTCAACAAACATTTAAATACCTCCACTCTGCCGGGGACTGTTCTAATTGCCGGGGACACAGACACAAGTCCTTCTCACAGGAAGCTTATATTCCATTTCCAGGAGACAAACAATAAATTAACAAAGGAATAGTGATAGGTTATGAAGAAAGCAAGGCACGGTGATGTATCTGTGAGCAACAGGGAAGCGGGTAAGATTAGCCTAGAGCCTAATCAGTTACTAAGTATAGCTTAATTTATGTTACTGATACAACCCCAAAACGGAGTGTATCATCTGAAAGAAGATGGTTACCAATGGACATAGAAAATGGGAGTCAGAGCCGGGCGTGGTGGTGCACGCTTGTAATCCCAGTACTTGGGAGGCTGAGACCGGAGGATCCGGGTTCATGGCCAGCCTCAGCTACCTAGTGAGGCCCTCCGCAACTTTGTGAGACGCGATTTCAAAATAAAGTATAAAAAAACAGGGCTGGGGGTGTAGCTCGGAGGTAGAATGCCCCTGGGTTCAATCCCTGGTACCACCAAAAAAAAAAAAAAAAAAAAAAACAAAACAAAGAAGGATTTTTGCATTGTGGGGAAGAAACATTTCATCTGGTTGCATTTGGCCTTAGGTGGAATATGCCTGTATAAATAGTTAATAAATTGTCCAAACCTTGGCATAAACAAGTATATAAATCGACAAGTTCATAGAGCACAGTGCCCTGTACCTTGACGTCAAGGTATATTGGGCATTCAGGTGCAAGAACATTTGGAATCATAAACATTAGGGGAGGCAATGTTCCCTTTTCTCGAGGAGGCTGGCCACATCCTTGACAATATGGAATAAACAAGCCTCACGTGGCTCAAGTTGGTCACGTGGGATATGCATCCGCAGAGACCACGTCGTCCAGGTGCCCCATTTAAGGACTCCCTGAGGACTGCAGACTCTGAAGTCTCACCCGTGAGAGGATGCTCTGCCCAGGACTGTTCCAACTGGGACTCGGGGACTTCCCAGCCCAAAAGCCCAGATGTTACTACTTACCTTGATTTTGTGAGTGTATGTATTGTATATGGCATGCCGTGGTTTAATTGTTCATTTAAATATGTTATCTATTCTCATGTTTACTTCTATGTTCTATTTACCCCTAAAATAAAAATTACTCTTGTTCCTAACAAGTGAAGCCTCATGACCCAATTCTTTCTTCCAAGTAAAGCAATGCCTTCTACCTCAAGATAATCCACCTCCCTGGGCTCTATTGCCATGCTCACCAAAACGTTAGGTTTGATCACTAGTTGGGTTAACAATTCCCTTTCAGTGGAAAAAGAAAGAACGAGGGAAAAGAGTGGGAAAGCACTCTGGTTAATAAAAGGAAAGTGTTTCCCATAGTGGACTGATGAACAGGCATCTGGCTTATAGCTCAATCGGGTGTGAATTTATTCCTTCCCAACTTCTTCATTTTCCAGTATCAGTATAATCTGGTTTCTGATACTACAAAGATCTTTCACTATGGAGAACTCATCATGATAATGCTTTTCTGGGCATCCCCTAAAATCAGCTAGCCAAGTTTCCCATGTACCTCAGTCTTCGTCCAAACTTCAGAGCCGTGCTATTCTGAATCAATGTGAGCAGAAAGAATAAATCTCCTACAAGCAAATGCCAGCAAACAGGTTCCTCTTCCACAGTACACGCAGAGATATATTTTCTTTCATTCAGTGTTGTGGATACCCAGGGACTACTTACAAGTCTTATTTTTTTTGTTTGTAATGGAACACTTAAGCTAGGCATGGCCTACACAAAATTAATGGATGCAAACATTAATGTTAGAAACATTATGAGTATTGAGTTTGTTTGGAAGAAATGCTTGTATGGACATTCTTAGAGTAAGTTGGGAGCAGAAATGGTGATACATGAGAAAAATATGGTTATAAGTAAGTATCACATTTTCCTTTTTATTTCCAAACATTTAAAATTTTATAAATGGTATTTAAACCCTTATTAATTTGAAATTTGCAACTAGCATAAATACTGATATGCCTTGAAATTTTACAATTAAAGGAAAATTATTTAGGAAATCAATGCTGTATTTGCAAAAAGTGTTTAGAAAATAATGACTACTCATTAAATCAGAAGTTCTACCACTTCCATAATCATATTAAAGTTACACCTTCCCCTTGAAAACTTTCAGATCTACCTTCTGTAGCCAGGACAATATGGGACCTAATAGTGCTCAGATTCTGAAACCATACTAATCCCAGATGCTGTTTCGATGGACTTATTTAGTAGAATCAATGAAAAGGAGTCTTTTTCTACCTGGTACCAATCCACACCAATCGTGACTCTGGTAAAAATGAGACAGAAAAAGCACAGATCTCTTGTTGTATCTATAGAGAATGCTTTTTTTTTTCATTGATTAACTTTCATAAGTGCCTTAAAGACAGACTGAGCCCTGGGACTGAGTACATACCTGTGATCTATAGGACTCTGGATATCAGAGTACCAAAATACAGCTGTGTTGGTATTTTATTGAATAAAAGGAGGTCATGCAAAATTATGGTGGTGTAAACTCACTGAGCAATTGCAAGCCTCCCTCTGGCTGGGATTTCGAAGTTCATTTAGAGTATTTCTGGGGTGGGGAGGATTCATTGCCCTAAAATGACTTTGAGAATATTTATTGTTGTTAAATACTGCAGAGACCATTTATGGCTATAGTTCATGATACATAGTAGATGATAACCTTGTGGATTGATGTGTCTACCTATTAATAATGAGAACTAATAAGTGCACATTAGTATTTCCCAGGTGTTCATTGGTCTATAGGGTTTGTGTGAGGTGACAGATTTTGTGTCTTATCTATTATGTACACATTAGTTAGCAATAGGCTCTGAGACTTATCAGCCCACAGCATGGCCTCATTCCTCCAAAAGTCACCTGCCGTAGGAGACTTGCTCATCTCCAGCAGTCTCTAAGGCTCTGTTGCTAATTTGAATTTAGCCTAAAGGCAGCATTCATTTGTAAAGCCCTTGAATAACTCTCTGTGTTTGCAATAACAGTATTGTAATACTTAATGTGTCTTTTTGTTGTTGTTGTTGGTTTTGCTTCAATTTCTTCTAATTCAGCTATCCAGTGAAAGGTAAAGCTGTACGTTTTTGTTTTCTATCACTAGTTTCACTGTTTATAATATTGTGCTACAGGTATTGTTGAAAAGAAATGATGACAGATATTCTGCAGAGTTTCTTGATTCTTCTGGGTGACTCCCTGCCTACTGAACCTTAAGAAGAGACCCCTGGATGTGGCAGGAAGCAGAAGGCCACGTGGGGGTGGCTCCCATGGGAGGTTGCTTGGAGCATCAGTCTGGGTGGAAGGACAGGAGATGTAGGCACACTTGGCATGATCAGTTGGGTGTCTACTCTCACTGGTGGGCTGAACATACTTACATCAGGCTCTTGACCAGCCTGGAGCAAGGCAGCTGTGAGAAAGCGCTGTGTCGTTGCCCCAGCGCTCACTAGCAGTCAGGTGTTGAGTCAGCCATGACTTGGGGTGAGGGAAGTCTTCCTGTGAGGTTGGCTGTCCTGAGCCTGTGCAGTGGGCCAGGAGGAGGTTCTGTGAGTTCCAGCCTGCCTCCTTGCCCAAGAGGTCTTACGCTGGCTTGAAAAGACAGATGGGAGTCAATTAACTTCTGAGAACTCTATTACAATAAAGTATAGACTTTCTGTCTCATAGTTCTTAATATCTGCCCCCCTTTTGCATTATAATAAAGATGTAAGGATGAAAAATAATGTCTGAACTGTCTAGGGAAAGGAATATCCCAAGTTCAAGATGTCACCATTACTTTATGAGTGTGTTATTCCCTTTGAGTGCCCTGCATTATTGTAGCCTGGTATCTGTGGCTCACAACTGTTGGGGCAAAGACTGTTAGAAAATTCTTCTGCTTCATAAATGAACTGCCATGGATGCTAAAAAGTGACTTCCAATTTAATTATCCATCTACTTTCTCCACACCCCATTGACTTTGTCATATCACCCACAAATGCTCGCCCCCAAATGGCTAATTGGAGTGTGCATCCCCCTCACTGACCACAGCTGTCCCCCCTTCAGGTCTTCTGAGTGAAATGCTCAGACTTCCTTGTGATTTCTGATCTATTACCCTTTTATTTGCCTCAATGCCCCAACCCACCAACCCACTCCCTTTCTTACCCAGCTGAGGGTGCATGATAATTTAGTTCAGTAACATTTTTATCAACCTCCTAAATTCCATGTCTTCCCCCATCCCACTGCTTTAGTACCCTGTTAGACAAAACCTCAACCTTGAATGTTCTCTTTTTCTGGGTTTGGGCCAGCACCAGACAAGTGCTACTGGGGCATTTGTACCATGGGGGGGGGGATTAAGTAACTATAAATTGTGATCAACACTGTTCTGAAATCCTTCCCTCCCTTCCTCCCTTCCTTCCTTCCTTCCTTCCTTCCTTCCTTCCTTCCTCCTTTCCCTCCTTCCTTCCTTCCTCCCTTCCTTCCTTCCTTCCTTCCTTCCTTCCTCCTTTCCCTCCTTCCTTCCTTCCTTCCTCCCTTCCCTCCTTCCTTCCTTCCTTCTTTCCTTCCTTCCTTCCTTCCTTCTTCCCCTCTTACCCCAAACTCTCCTCCTACTTTACATAGAAAACAACCCATCAGATAGCAAATCTCTTCTCTTTTTGCTCCAAACATATCAACTACCTACATATACATCCATTCCACCCTTTTTTTTTCTAAAAGGGAAGTTGCCTCCTCCATCTCAGACTACTCCCCACCTCTGTTCCCGAACCTCTCCCTCTCCTGCTTTCTTGGTAACCTTACCCTATTAGTTACTTTTTCTTACTTTTGTATATTCAACTTCTCATTGCGTTTGATTTTTAAAATTCTAAGTCTTTCCCATTGGAAGGGAAAAAATAAAACAAAACAAAACAAAAAACGCTTCTCAATCCCAAATTTCCCTCCACCTCCATTTGGCCTCAGAATAGCCCTCACCTGTTTCCCAGTGACGATGGCTCCTGGGTCTAGTGGGACATGGACTCGTTTTCTCCATCCCTCAGCGGAGGCCAACACTCCTTCCCAATCTCTCTCGCCCTCTTTTTAACATTTAAAACAAAATTCCTCTTTTTACTTTTTATTTGTATAAATTTTCAAATATTCACTACAACGGAGAAAGTAGTAAAATAGCACCCCATGGTACCTGTCAGCCAGCTCAACAATTTTTATTTATTTATTTACTTATTTATTTTTTATTGGTGCATTGTAATCATACATCTTGATGGGTTTCGAGGTGATAGAAGTATACATGCACACAACAGTTTTTACATTTTGCTAATTCTGTCTTATGAATGTACAAACACACACTCCCTGTTTTTGTTTGTATCTTTTTGCTGGAGTATTTTAAACCAAATTCTAGACAAAATATTATTTTTCCCATTTTAATGCTTCAGTATTTAAACAATAAACATGCAGAATTAAGATAACTACAAAATCAGTTTTATGAAACATTAACACTTTAAAACTGAGAATAACTTAAAAATCATTCCTTAATATCATCTTATATTCAGATCGTATTTATTTATTTATTTATTTTATTTTTTGCGGTACTGGGGATCGAACCCAGGGGCATTCTACCTCTGAGCTACACCCCCAGTCCGATTTTTTATTCTTTATATTTTGAAACAGGGTCTCACTAAGTTGCGCAGGGCCTCACTAAGTAGCTGAGGCTGGCTGCGAACCTGCGATCCTCCAGTCTCAGCTTCCCAAGTACTGGGATTACAAGTGTGCGCTACCATGCCCGTCTTTCAGATCGTATTTAAATTTCCCAGATTGTCTTAACAAAATCTTTTGGAAGTTAGTTTAAATTAGGACCCAAGCAAAGGCTACACAGGGTGTTTAATCACCACGACGCTAAGCCTCTTTTAACAGTTAACCCTCCCCCTTCTTCCACACCAGTTGTTAAATAAACCAATCACCTGTCCTGTAAAAGGTTTTACTTTCAGCTGATGGGGTTTCCCTTTGTTTTATTTAACATTACTCTGTCTTATAGACTCACTATAACTTGCAGTTAGGTGGAGAGACTGTATGAGATTCAGGCTTCTCAGATATGCGGTAGCCTACAGTATGGCCAATTTCCACACCTTACTTACAGCTCTCCACTGAACTGCTGATTTTTTTTTCTTAAAGGAGTATGGATTTAATAGCTTTTTCAAATTTGAAAGGGCTATCCCAATTAGTCATAGGAAAAACTGGAATACTGGCAGGCTTGGAGTCCGGTTGTTCACCGGCAGGCTCTCAGGAGGAGAGAGATGCCTGGAAGGAGTTTGACAAGGGTTTGCGCTCTGGGAGAACGGCAGGGAAAAGGCAGATAGTTGTGTCATGATTCAATTATGTACGAAGCCTTGGCCTCTGCACTCTGCCTGTGGCGACAGGTAAAGAAGAGTCTCATCTGTGAAAAATAAAGGAAACACCAGACACCTGGTTGAGCTGTAGGAGTCCTTCTCCAGGTTGGAGTGAAATTCCCTGCTTAAGAAAGCCCCCAGGTTTTGTTGACTCTGTCTCTCCAGGAGGAGCAAGGCGGGGGGGGGGGCTCAGGAAGAAAAGAATAATTTATGCCAACTTGTTGTTTCCCAGCTTTTTAAAACCTAAGCTCATGTTAGAGCAACATAAAAATCTTATATCCCTCCTGGGGTCTTCCCTCCTCTACTTGGGAAAATCATCTTTGTTACTTAGATCCTCTGCCCAAGAAAATTCTATAAATTTTTACTTTCTGCAGATTGTGTGATAAAAATGATAGGTGCGGTTTGCATTATGTTACATTGTGTCTCCCCCCATACACGTCTATAACATCAAATGGGTTTCTTTTTTTCTTTTTTTCTTTCTTTCTTTCTTCTTTCTTTCTTTCTTTCTTTCTTTCTTTCTTCTTTCTTTCTTTCTTTCTTCTTTCTTTCTCTCTCTCTCTCTCTCTCTCTCTCTCTCTCTCTCTTTCTTTCTTTCTTTTTGCGGTACGGGATTGAACCCAGGGGCATTCTACCTCCAAGCTCCACCCCAGCCCTTTTTTTTATTCTTTATTTTGAAACAGGGTCTCACTAAGTTGCCGAGGACCTCACTAAGTAGCTGAGGCTGGCCGCGAATCCGGATCCTCATGTCTCAGCCTCCCGAGTACTGGGATTACAAGCATGCGCCACCACGCCTGGCTGGGTTCTTTATTTTAAATGTGCTTTTCGAGTTCTGCCCTATAGGACAAGTGTTATACTCAGGACAGGGGAGTCTCTCTTCTCAATTTCATCCCAATAAAAGATGCCCGAAGTCTATATAAACTGTGATAAATATTTTTGGCAAACGTTTTCTTCCTTGTACAGTTTGCGTTTTGCAGATATTTAGCATTCACCTAGTCAATTTTCGTTTTTTTTTTTACAGGCTTTTAAGTTTCACTCATTTAACAAACATTGATTGATTCCTATGTATCTGCCATTGTGCTAAGTAATGAGATTATATGAAGAACAAGCTACAGCCCCTACTCTTGAGGTGTACAAGGTGCTGAGGTGGAAACGTGAAGGACATTATTATTTTAATACTTTTATTGGTGCATTATAGTGTCACATCATATTGTAGTTCATAGTGATAGTGACATACTTGCACACAGCACTTGAAGAGCTTTCCCTTGGCCCCCTCCCTACTCCCTGGAAATTATTGATTATAATACAGCATGACAAGAATTGTAACAGAATTAGGCATGGGGAAAGAGGAGCACAGAAAAGAACCAACTTGTAATCCCAGTACTTGGGAGGTTGAGACAGGAGGATCACAGGTTTGAAGCCAGCCTCAGCAACTGAGAAAGACTATCAGCAACCTAGTGAGACCCTGTTTCAAAATAAAAATAAAATGGGGCTGGGGGTGTAGCTCAGAGGTAGAATGTCTGTGGGTTCAATCCCCAGTACCAAAAAGAAAAAAGGAAAAAAAGAAAAGAACCAGCTTACTTTACTTTTAAGGCCTTTGCCCCCAACTCAATTGATCACCTATGGACACAATAATTACAGAGAGAGAAAGAGAGAGAGACCAGTAGGTTTTTATTCCTGGGTTCTGTGGCTGCTACACATATATTGTCATAATAAATTCCATTTCAGAATTCAGTTTACTCTATTTTGCCAGCAACCACAGTCTTGCAGGAATATAACTGGTGTTTCACTCATCTATACGCACACACATCTATCCATCAAGCATGTGTTGACTGTCATCTGTTGCCAGGGGAGCAGTCATTTCCTTGAGAGTCCTAGACCAAGGGGGCGAAGGCCCTGCCCAATAGATTTAGGATGGAGCCAAGCAGAGCATGACTAGCCACTCGTCCTCGGGCTCCTGTCTGACAGTCCAGTGACTCTAACTGAGTCAGATGTAGAATGACCACTGAGCAGGAAGACAGGTGCAATTACCAAGCTTAATCGAACACGTAGGAATAACCACAGCAAACCTTACACATAAAACAACAAGGCCAATGATGTGTCTGCCAGCAAACAATGTCACTGAAAAGTAACCCAAGCAAGCCAGGCGTGGTGGTGCATGCCTGTAATCCTAAGACTTGGAAGGCCAAGACAGGAGGATGGCAAGTTCAAGGACAGCCTCAGCAACTTGGTGAGATCCTGTTTCAAAAGAAAAAGTAAAATAGGGCTGGGGGTATAGCTCAGAGGTGGAACAACCCTGGGTTAAATTCCTAGTACCAAAAAGAAGGAAAAAGAAGAAAAGAAAATAAAGAAAATAAAGTTATTTCCTGACTCAGCTCAAAGAGTGTGTGGGCAGTAGGCAGTGCTTCTGGACATCATTAATTCATGTGAGATGACACTCTCCAACTCTTTGTTTAAGAAGCCTATCCAAGTCACTATGTGGTGCACCAGTGTGACAGGAGAAAAGTATTTGTGATTCCCTCCTGGCTTAAAAATGAAAATGTAGAATATGACATTAATACCTAAAGTCCAAGTGTTTAACTGAACTCCTTGTAGCATTTAGAAATCGCATTTACAGCAACATTTTCATTATGCACAATGCCATTTGCTTTCCCCCTAAAGCTGCAGGGGAGGGAGGGGAAAGTAATATTTTCTCTGTCTTATTTACAGAACTTTCTTTCACAGCACTTACAAAGGCCTGTGGATTTTTAAGTCCCCAAACTGAAATTCCATTAGTTATCACAGAGGGAAAGAGCCAGACTCAAGGAGTCCAAAACACAAAACTTAGAAAAAAGATAAATGTAGAAGACAAATAAGACAAGGGGCATGTATTATTTTGTACCAATAATGCGGATGAGAGTCTATGAAATTTCAGAAACAGAAGTCTATTTCATTCACGCTTCTACAATGTGTGTGTGTGTGTGTGTGTGTGTGTGTGTGTGTGTGTGTTACTGGGGACTGAACCCAGGGCCATTCTACCTCTGAGCTACACCCCCAGCCCTATTTTTTTTTTTTAATTTTGAAACAAGGTCTCACTAAATTGTGGAAAGCCTCGCTAAGTTGCTGAGGCTGGCCACAAACATGCAATCCTCCTGTCTCAGCCTCCCAAGTACTGGGATTACAAGCATGTGCCACCACACCTTGCTAGATCTTCTACAATATCTTAAAGTTTCACACAGTGAATAGAACATGGGATTGTGAACTTGAGGACCTAGTGTCTGGTTCTGACTTGGGTGTCAATTGACGAAGTGGACTGGGTCCAATTGATGTTCCTCTTTGAGCCCCAGTGTCTATCTGTAAAACAAAAATATCACCCACGATTTCTGGGGTTACTTTCTCGTTCTGAAAGGCTTTGTGGGAAGCAGAGGAGGGTATGTCTACATGAACAACTGGGTAAATGGATGAGTCAATTAATCAATATGAAATAAGCTTCATATTACTTTGTGGTCCCCAACCATACAAAACTCTAAGCATTTCTATGTTTTTTTATGACATTCACTTATTGTACCCAATAAATCCCTGTTTTCCCAAAGTGTGATTTTTTTTTTGCTTTGCTTGAATTTAATATATTAAGGCGCCCTCTCGTGGAAGAATGAGCATATTGCATCTTCCAATGACTGATAAACCACTACATTTAATACATTTTTAATGAATTGAATTTCAAGTTCATCCATGTTGCTGCCAATGACGTGATTTCGTTGTTTTTATGACTGTTTTGCTTCATTCAGTGATTTTTTAAGTTCTCAAGATGTCACTCTGGTTAAAATTCTGGTGTGGAGCAGATCTTGAAATGTAAAAAGCGCATATATAAAGATACAAAATCATTTAATAAACAGATGAATCTCTCCTGGCAATTGATTGCTGCTCTTAGAGTAACAGAGTGCATTGGGCTATAAAACACCAGGAGGACACCTCATTATTCTCACTAAATTCGTGAATTATACTCAGTCAAGAACGAGAAGACCCTGGGGTCCTGAGCTCTCTACTGGTTTTCTGGGCATTTTCTCAGCCCATGTTTGGCACAGAGATAGTTTACCTGTCTAACAGAGAAGAGGAGCACTCACTATCGCAGCGGCACACTGGCCTCACAGATTGTCCTGGGCACAGGAGCAGAAGGGGCACGGGCAGCGGGTGTTCTCCAGGTATCTGTCATCAATCTACGTGAGAACCTGCTGTCTAGCCTCTCTCGTTCTCTATCCTCTGTTTCACTGTAATTGCTCTTGGTGTCGTAATCAATACAGACTTCTCTCTCCAGAAATTGAACTTTCCCCTTGGTTGAACAGCAACTGAAGCACATGAGGGCAACACTGAATCTGTGTCTGCAAACCAATTGAACGTGATTCACTGGTCAGTTTTGCTTTTAAAAAGTGACATAGGCATTTTAGTTAAGCAACAAAGCTGATTTTTTTTGTCTTTTTAATTTTTTTTATTTTATTAGTGCATTGCAATCATACATCTTGAAGGATTTCAGGGTGGTTGATGTATACATGCATTCATCAGTCAATTAGCCCTCCCCCAATTCCCACCCCCCCCTTGCCTCCCCCTCCCTCTTTCCCGTTTTCAGCACAGTAGTTGACTTTGGTATCTTTGTGTAAGTCCATCCTGTGCACCAGTTTGTTTCCCTCTCCTTCCCTCCCGTCTCCCCCAATTAGTTCGCCTTCCTCACTCATCTAAGGTTTTCTCTCTTTGTCTGAAGTCCCTCCTATGTGGGGTCGTGGCTCATCCTCCTGTGACCTCAGTATTGGGGTTCTCCGGGGGTGGGGCCAAGGGCTCGCCCACCCCAGGTCCCCAGCGCCAGGGGGAGGGATCTCTGGGGGCAGGGCCAAGGGCTCTCCTGCCTAGTGTCCCCAGTGCCAGGGGGAGGGGTTCTCTGGGGCGGGGCCAAGGGCTCTCCCGCCCCATGTCCCCAGCACCAGGAGGGTTTCCAGGGGTGGGGCCAAGGGCTCTCCTGCCCTGTGTCCCCAGCGCTGGGGGTCTCTGGGGGTGGGGTCGGGGGCTCACCCACACTGCATCCCCAGCACCGGGGGTGGGGGGAAAGGGGTCTCTGGGGGTGGGGCTGAGGGCTCACCCACCCCACGTCCCCAGTGCCAGGGGGAGGGGTTCTCTGGGGGGGGCCCAAGGGCTCACCCACCCCACGTCCCCAGTGCTGGGGGTCTCTGGGGGTCTCTGGGGGCAGGGCCGAGGGCTTGCCCGTCCTGCGTCCCCAGCGCCAGGGGTTCTCTGAGGATGGGGCCGAGGGTTTGCCCACCTCACATCTCCAGTTCGGGGGTTCTCTGGGGCTGGGGGCTGACCTGCCCATGTTCTCAGTGCTGAGCCACTGTGGGGGGCATGTCTCATCTACCTATGTCCTCAGTCTGGGGTGTTCCAGGACGTTGTTGGGCTTCTCATGGGGGGCTGTGGCTCACCGGCTCGTGTTCTCAGAGTTGGGCTGCTCCTGTGAATGGCCACCTCTTCTTTGTCTCTCCTCATCGCACTCGTTGTGGGAGCAGAGGCTCACAGCCCACGCCTTGAAACCATTGTGGTTGTAGGTGCGGATCTGGATTGACTTGGGCTTCATCATGTTCCAGAGTTGATCGGTTTCATTGGTGGTCTATAATCGCTGGTTTCACAAGGATCTGCTGTCTCTTTGCTGTTGGTCTCCGGGAGTCGTGGTGTAGGCGTGGCCCTGCATAGATGGCACCTTTGCCTCCACTCTCCACTTACCAAGGTGAAATGCGTGGAGATCTATTTAGCCCCCGCTCTGACCACTGCCTGGCACTCCGCTGCTCTTTGGCTCTCTTTGTTTTGTTGAGTTTTGGCTGCCCCACTTTTCTTGTTAAGAAGCAGTCTTCCCGCCAGCTGAGTTCCAAGTTTCGGAGTGCCGGCGACACGCTGCCTCCCTTTATCTCACTCACCCGTGTTCTTGTTGTTGGGCGACTCCAGGGGGCCATGCCATGTCTGTCCAAGTCCTCAGTGCTGTGGTGTTCTGCGCCTGTGCTAGGCTTCTCCAGGGGGACCATGTTTCACCCGCTCGTTTTCTCGGTGTTGGGGTGCTCCTATGCCTGGCCGCCTCATCTATGTCTCTTCGCGTCGCTTTCTTTGCGGGGGCTGAGGCTCGCGTCCCATCCTTTGCAGTCGTCGCTGTTGTAGGTGAGGATCTGGTTTGACTTAGGCTTCATCATGGTCCGATGTCGACTGCTTTGATGGTGGGCTATAATCGCTGGTTTCACAAGACTCAGCTGTTTCTTTGCTGGTGGATTCTGGGAGCCGTGGTACTGGCGTGGCTCAGCCAAGATGACATCTTTGTCTCTGCTCTCCGCTTACCTGGTGAAATGCTTTGCGCTCCCTACTGCCCTCCGCTCTTTCCGCTGCCTCGCATTCCGCTGCACTTTGGCTCTCATTGTTTTGTTGAGTTTTGGCTGCCCTACTTTTCTTGTCATGAAGCAGTTTTCCCACCGACCAAGCTCCTACTCTCGGAGTGCCGGCGACACACTGCCTCTCACTATCCTGCCATCTTGGTTCTCCCCCTGAATTTTTTTTTAACAGAATTTCACCACTTACCAATTTCAATTTTAATATACCAATACACCGGACCATACAAAGTATCACATTGGTCATGTGTCCAGAGCATGTTATGGAGCAAACAGAAAACTAGAAAGGGATGTGGCACCGTGAATGGCATGGAGTAAAGCAATTATTTCGATTAGTACATTATAGGGTAACATTGGATGTGGTACGTTGCTGTGACAGATCTTCATATTAAGTTTAGGTCACTTCTCATAGCAAAAGGACAATAGAAAATTATGTGCCAACTGTTTTAAAAATTAGATGCATTTCCTTTTTTAAAATTTTAACTTTTAAAGCCAGGTGTTTTGGTACACAACTGTAATCTCAGTACTTGGGAGGCTGAGACAGGAGGATCTCAGGTTTGAGGCTGGCCTCAGAAACTTAGAGAGACCCTCACAACTTAGTGAAACCTTGCCTCAAAATTTAAAAAAAAAAGAAATTAAATAGGGCTGGGGCTGTAGCTCAGAGGTAGAATGCCCCTGGGTTCAATCCCCAGTACCACAAAATTTTTTTAACTTCTATTTCTAATTGACACATGGTTGTACCTATTTCTGGGGTACAGTGTGATATTTCAAAATACTTTCCAATATGCATGATTAGATGAAGTTATTTGGCATATTCATCCCCTCAAACATTTATTGTTTCTTTGTGTTGGGAATATTAAAAATCCTCTCAACTAGCTATTTTGAAATATTCAATTAATTGTTGTCAACCATACTTACCACACTGTGCTACAGAACATTAGAAGTTATTTCTCCTGCCTAACTGCACCCTCATACCCATTAACCCTCCTGTCCATCTTCCTACCCTTCACAGACTCTAGGAAACACTATTCTACTCTCTACTTCTATGAAATAAACTTTTTTAGTTTCCACATAAAAGTAAGAACATGTGGCATTTGTCTTTCTGTACCTGACTTAATTTCACTTAACATAATGTCTTTCAGGCGTATCTATGTTGCTGCAAATGACATGATTTCATTGTTTTTATGACATTGCTTGTATGACATGCTTCCATTGTTTTTGTGAATAATACCCGTGTGTGTGTGTGTGTGTGTGTGTGTGTGTGTGTGTGTGTTTAACTCACTTCTTTTCCCACTCATCCATCTATGGATACCTAGGTTGATTCCATATCTCAGCTACTGTAAATAGCACTGCAACAAACACGGGAGTACAGCTGTCTCTTCCACATACTGATTTCAATTATTTTGGATATATACCCTGTAGTGGAATTGCTGGATAATATGGTAGTTGTAGTTCTAGTTTTTTGAGAAACCTCCATACTGTTTTCCATATGGCCATACTAATTTACACGTATCAACAGTGTATGAGAATTCCTCTTTCTTTGTATCCTCACCAGTATTTATTTTTTGTCTTTTTGATAATAGTCATTTTAACTGGGTTGATTTACGTTTCCCTGATGATTAGTGATGTGGAGCATTTTTTTTGCATGTGCACTTGACAGGCATTATATCTTTATGTCTTCTTTCGAGAAACATCTGCCAGATCATTTGCCACTTAAAAATCAGATTATTTGATTTTTTGCTGTTGAGTTGAGTCCCTTATATGTGACAGATATTAACCTCTTGTTGGATGAGTGGTTTGCAAATATTTCCTCCCATCCTATAGATTGTCTCTTCACTGTGTTGATTGTTTTCTTTATTAGTTTGATGCAATACCATTGGTCAAATTTTGCATTTGTTGCCTGTGATTTTTGAATTGATCAAAAAATCTTTGCCTAGACCAATGTCCTAAAGCACCATTTTTAATGCAACTATGGAAAAAGTCCATTAATAAGGAATCTTTGGAGTGCTAATACTTCTTGCATTAAATGGGGCAAAATCCTGTCATTTCTCTGGAGCTCTTCACATCTGAGTAACTCATGACTGCAGAGGCGCTTTCATCAGGACACTTCCTGTCCTCACTTCTTCTTGCCACCATTGAGAATAGGATGGGCTTTGGTACCACTGAGGAAGGAGGAAAAATGGAGTCAGTGGCCGAATCACAGGTCAGTGGTAAGAGAGGCTGTTAGAAAATGCTCTATACTTATGTGCATAGCGTAACCTGGGCCTCCATATAGACCAAGAAGCTCTCCAGGAGTGTGTGTATCCACTTACACTCCCATCAGCAGTGTTGAGTTCTTTGTATTCACATTCTTGCCACACTTAGTACTAGCAACCCTTTTGATTTCATCAGTTTTGGTGAGTATGTAGTGATGTCTCATTTGGTTGTATTGTTAATTGCTTTGATACTATATTTTATATATATATATATATATATATATATATATATATATCTTTTCATATCCTTATTGGGTATTTATACATCCCCTTTATAAACTAATTATTAAACATTCATGCCCAATATTGATTTCTCTGATTGATAAAAAATATGTAGGTATTATAGATTTGAATCCTTTATTGGCTATATGTATTACAAATATTTTCTTCCTGTCTGTGGCTGCTTTTTGCCTTTTTACTCTCTTAGTTCTCTTTTTTTTTTTTTTTTTGCGGTACTGGGGATTGAACCCAGGGGCGTTCTACGTCTGTGCTACACCCCCGGCCCTATTTTTTTGTACTTTATTTTGAAACTGGGTCTCACGAAGTTGCAGAGGGCCTCACTAAGTAGAGAGAGAGAGAGAGAGAGAGAGAGAGAAACAAGGAGAGAGAGAGAGAGAGAGAGAGAGAGAGCTGAGGCTGGCCGCGAACCCGGATCCTCTGGTCTCCGCCTCCCAAAGTACTGGGATTACAAGCACGCGCCACCACGCCCGGCACTCTTAGTTCTCTTGATAAATAAAAGTTCCTAATTTTAAACCATTTAAGTTCAATTTACCAGTCTTTTCCTTGATGATTAGATTTTATGTTCTAATTAAGAATTCTCTTACCATTCGTATTCATGCAGATATTTTCCCATGTTATCTTATAAAGTCTTTCATGTTTTATTTCTAGAACCAAGGAATTAATTTTTGAATATGGCATGGGGTATACTGAAAATCCATTTCAAGATGGATATCTAGTAGTTCTATCACTGAAAAGATCATCCTTTCCCTCACTGAATTGCATTGATACTTATATTATAAGTAAAATGGTACCTGTGTTTGTGGTTCTGTTTGTGTTAGTCAGCTTTGTGTTGTTGTGTGACCAAACTACCTGACAAGAACAACTTAGAGGAGGAAAGACTGATATTAACTCCTGGTTTCTGAGGTTCAGTCCATGGTTGACCAGCTCTAAAGCAGAAACAACATGGCAGCAGGGCATCGTGGAGGGAAGCTGCTCAGCTCTTGGCAGCTGGGAAGAAGAGAAAGAGATAAGAAGCAGGGACCAGGGACAAACACAGTCCTCACAGCCATGCCCCCAGGGACCCACCTCTCCAGCCCTGCCCCACCTCTGCACCATCCTTTCAACACGTGCGCCTTCAGGGGGACATTCCAGGTCCATGATACTGTTTCTGGACTTCTGTTTCATTTGACTTTTGGTCATTCTTTAGGCCAATACCATACTGTTTTAAGTATTATAGCTTTACAGTGAATATTAAGATCTGGCAGTTCAAGTCCTCCCAACTTTAAAAACATTTTTTGAGTTTGTTATTACTCTTCTCTCCTTTTCTTATTTCCAAATAACTTGTTTGGGGTAAACTAACATGTTTACAATATTGATCCTTTTAGTCCATGATCATGGTATGTTCCTCCATTGAGTTAGTTTTTATAAATTCCTTTGTTATTTGTGTCTTAAAGTTTTTCATAAGTTTTGAAAAATTCTCAGCCAGTACCTCTTCAAGTATTGCTTTGCATCATTCTTTCTCTACTTTCCTTCTGGGACATCAAGTGCACATGGATTAGACTTTGTCTTGTGTCTTTCCTATATTTGCCATCCTTTGTTCTCTCCATCTTTTAATGTGGTTATTGTTTATCACCTATCTTCCAGTGTACTAATCATTTCTACTGTTTCTGATCTGCTATTAAGCATATATATTGAACTCTTAATTTTAGTCACTGTATTCTTTGTTCTTGAATTTGTTTAGTTCCTCTATAAATGTCAGTTTGCTCATGAAATACTTCATTTCTTCATCTACTTTCTTGAACCTTTTAATCATAATTATTTCAATTACTAATTATCCAATTATAGTAATTACATAATTACTAATCACCCAAAACACTCAAAATATGTTTTTATATGACTAACTTGAATTAGCCTATTTTAGGCAAACTTCTCTTTTAAATAGAATTAACTTTAACACTGATTTATCTGAATTCTATGTATGATTCTGCATGGTTGAAAATAGAATTGTGGTATCTACATAAATAATAAATATAATCTGATTATATTTAGTATAGAAAAATTAAATATAATATTTAAAATGAAATATTAATGATGTGTCACTTGTTTTAAAATATTTTTTCAACTCAAGCTTAGCAATAAATCCACTTAAATAACTCACTGGATTATTTGTTGAATGGGTAATATTGGTTCAATGAGTTGCATCAGAGGAGGAAGAGTTATTAGGCTTGGTTAGTAGAAGTAAAATAAATCCTTCTAGGAAATTTGAGGAAGATTAAACAGGTTGACATGACCTCGTATACAAACAACTTAAATGAGAAATAAGTCAGGAAAATAATAAAAACTGAAATCTATTTGGCACATACTATATACCAGCTAAATTCTAAGAGAGTCACACACTTTCTGATTCAGTTTTCACAATAACCCTATGAGGTAGGTACTCCACACAGATGAGGCACAGAGAGGTTAGGTAACTGACCCAAGATCGTACAGTTGGTCAATGACAGAAAGAGTATTCAGATACAGACAGTCTGGCTCCAGAGTTGGCAGCATGGAGAAAGACAAATAAACAAACTACACTTGACCCATTTTGGACCACAGGTGTGATGGGAGCCAAGAAAACATTTGAAACTTGACCAAATAGAGCACAGGGTCATACTGAACTTGAAATGAAACTCCACTATTTCAAGTTGCCCTGGAAATGAACCACTTTAATGCCAATGAAAGCAAAATTGGGGGTGGAGGGTGATATGTACATGAAGTAAGTAGTAGTAAGGCAGAGAAACTGGGAGAGTGTAAACTCCACCTGGGGGGAGGGATGTGCAGGCATTTGTGAAAGAGTGTGCAACAACATGGTGACAGGATATAGAGAAGCATGTGGGTTCCAAAGAATAGGGCTAAAAGTAACTGCAATGCTTCAAAGCACACATCTCTCATTTCTTTCAGTAATTTGGTCAACACAGAACCAGTAAATCACTACAGTGTGTCATCTTTTTCTACCTGTCCTCATTTGCATCTGGAAGGGATGACTGCAGAACTCATCCCCAGGTACGCTGTGAAGATTGGCTTGGGACTGGGGCAATGGGCCTGCTACTTAGATGGCTCTCCCTGCAATGGCGCCATGAGCTTTGCTAACAAACAGCAATATTTGCTGGGGAAAAGATATAGCAATAGGTATATATGGATATATCTACTGATATATATCATATATATATATGGCAAAAAGAATATGCCTTTGTATTTTCGGTTTGTGGGTTAATATTTCTAAAACATTATTAACAAGAAAGGGAATACACACACACACACACACACACACACACACACACACAAACTTAGAAAATAGAAGGATAAATTAAAAAAAAATTTTAGTGATTACCAATGGTGAGGAAGGAAATAGAATGGAAGCAACAGAGACAAAGCTTGACTTTTCTGAATATTGTTTGTTCTATAGATTTGACTTTGGGGACATATAAATATTTTACATTATTGTTTTATCTTTTATTTTTTTATAAATAAGCCTTTTAAAGTTGTTTTTTTTTAAAGGACTAGAAACAATGACCAACTCAGTAGTGATGAGCACCAAGGACACAACCTTCTAAGTGCCATTTCCCCCTAAAAATAACCCATGCCCCTTGGAAAAGCGGCTGTTTCCAGGTAAAAGATGAGACTGGTACATCTTGTCAGACCTGAAATCAAGAAAATCATCAAGGATTACTAGGGTCATATAAAAGGACTAAGGAGCTGACTTTAAAAGGCTCCTACTGTTTGCATATGGAATACTATTGGCATCAATTAACAGTAGTTATATGGTAGTGGATTTAAACATCTTAAATATATTTTTATTCATGAGCTGAAAATGATAATAAAAACAAAGCAAAAACCTCATTGATCACCTTTGAAGGATGGTAAACCAATTACTTTGAAAGCTGACAAATAAATGGGAAATCAATCATTGATCTTGTGTTTCCAATATGAATTGTAACTCAAGGTAATTAGTTATTAAAGAGGAAAATAATAGTAATTAGAGAGGCAATTTTTCTTTACAGAATATTCTAGGTAATTTATGAACAAAGAATGATATGATTAGAATGCCATTATTTTCAAACCTGAAAGAATTAAAGGATCTAGGCAATGATTATCAATGGCTGATAACATCATAAAAAGAGAGACAATGAGATCCTTGTCATGAGAGTCTAGAAATACACTACCTAGCATTGCTATGTATAATCCCGAAGGAGCAGCTTTGACAGACAGCTTCCTGGTCATCCTCCTGGGAAGGATACAAATTTCAGTACCCCCAGTACAGTGTTTCCCAAACTTGTATACACTTCCAAGTCATAAAAGGATATATATATATATTTAAAATACTGAACCCAGGCCAGGTATGGTGGCACATGCCTATAATCCTAGTACTTGGGAGGCTGAGACAGGAGGATCAGAGGCTTGAGACCAGCCTCAGTAACTTAGCTTGACCCTCAGCAACTTAGCAAGACCCTGATTCAAATAATAAATAAATAAATACTGAACCCAGAATACTGCCCCTGAGCACATTATCCAGTAGGTCTCAGTTGAGGAATTGATTCTATAAAATTCCACAGGCGGTCATGATATCCAGCCATATATCATGATATCCCGTGGTATAGGAGCCATGGATTTGCCTGTTCCTGTCTCCAAATCCTGGGTGAAGACCCCTTATAGAGCTGGCTACAGGCAAGTGAAGGCTTGGGATTTTTCAGAAAATCTATCCAATGGCTGATCTCCTCAATCACTCCTCCACCTCATCGCCGGCACCTTCAATTTCACCATCAGCGCTTAGAGAGGTCAACATTTACTGTCAAACTAACTAAAGATGGGAATGGAGAATGCATAGCCAATGTGATGCCATTTCTCACTCCCAGCCCACAGCCCCACTACTAATGGCTCCCAGCCCCTTTCCCAGTGAAATCAAATGCGACCTCAGAATCCTCCTCGCTCCCATGCTCCAGGCAGCCACTACCAGCTAATTATTGTTGACACACGAGTCAAAAATGGGTTGTCAAGCCGGGCGTGGTGGCGCACACTTGTAATCCCAGTACTTTGGGAGGCGGAGACCGGAGGATCAGGGTTCGCGGCCAGCCTCAGCTCTCTCTCTCTCTCTCCCTGTCTCTCTCTCTCTCTACCCAGTGAGGCCCTCCGCAACTTCGTGAGACCCAGTTTCAAAATAAAGTATAAAAAAATAGGGCTGGGGGTGTAGCACGGAGGTAGAACATCCCTGGGTTCAATCCCCGGTACCACAAAAAAAAAAAATGGGTTGTCATCCTTGGCTCTGGCACCACCGTTATCCCTTGTGCAGAAAAATATGACATGCTTGCCCCAAGTCTGGACATGCACAAGAGAATGGAGGGCGATGATCAAGTGAGTGGAATCGTGAACATGTCTGAGGCTGACTGTGTGGATGCGCTCACTCCTCCAATATGTATTTCTAGAGTTTCCCATGTCCAGGTCCCAGGCTGCAGGGCTGGATTAGGAAGGACACAGTACAGACACGTTCCTAGCCTCCTGGGGCTTTCTGTTCCATGCTTCTCAGAGAGGCTTCTGTCAAGAGGTGAGTGTGCAGTTGGGCAGTTTCCGAGGAATAAAGTGACCAAAAATGTTCACAGTCATTTGACAAATATGAAATGTAGTCGTTACTGTGATTTCCACAGGACTCTTGTTCTCTTCTTTCTTTGTATTTTTTTGGTACTGGGGATTGAGCCAGGCGAATTCTACCTTCTGAGCCATGCCCCCAGCCCAATTTTATTTTTTATTATTTATTTATTTATTTTGTGGTACTGGGGATTGAACCCAGGGGCATTTTACCTCCAAGCTACAACCTGGCCCTATTTTTTATACTTTATTTTGAAACCAGGTCTCACGAAGTTGTGGAGGGCCTCACTAAGTAGCTGAGGCTGGCCACGAACCCGGATCCTACGGTCTCCGCCTCCCAAGTACTGGAATTACAAGTGTGCGCCACCACGCTCGGCCCAATTTTATTTTTTATTTTAAAACAGGATCTCACTAAGTTGCCCAGGCTGTCCTTGAACCTGCGATCCTCCTGTCTCAGCCTCCCAAGTCCTGGGATTACAGGTGTGCACCACCACGCCTGGCTTCTTGTCCCCTTCTTTTTTTTTTTTTTTTTTTTTTTTT
>PVJS01010164.1:0-48670 GCA_004027185.1 Glis glis | reverse complement strand
AGGGACCTATATAGTCCCCAAGGCCACATACATGGGAACTCTCTTCATCAACCAAGCCCTGTCTCTAACATGGTTGCCTTGTCTATAACATGAGGTCTAAGGGATATTCTAAATCCAAACTATTACATCTGATATACCTTTCCTGAGTCCTTTTTTATGTATTTTGATTTTATTAAAATTTGCCTCTTTTAAAAGTAAATAGTGGATTTGACTTTTAAATATTTTGTCTTAAGTCTATATTTTATTACTTATACCTATTCATATATTTGAGATTAAATATGCCATCATGCTTTTGAATTTCCTGAGAGACACAGAAGTTGTCATTTTTACTGATATTTGATAAATCAGGTATGCATGCTATAATTTTTAAGGTTATAAGTAAACACATAGTAAAATACTAATTGAAGGGAGAAATATAATAAAATACTTAATCACTTGAAAAATAATACAAGAAAGGGTAAATTATGGAAAATAGAGCAGTTGTAAAAATATAATTTTTGTTCATTTGTTTATTAAATTTGGTTTCTCTAATTCATGTATGAACTGTATGGACATCTGAGTTTTGGGTCTGTATAATAGATAATAGATATAATAATAGTATCTACTTCCCAGCTTGGTTGTAAAAACTGAAGTAGAAATACATTCAAAGAATGCAGCCTAGGACAGAGTAAACATTAATCAAAGTTGAATATATATATATATATATATATATATATATATATATATATAAAATGTATATTATTGAACTCACTAACATGAAGGCATTTTATGAATTCTTATTACTTTTAGAATAAATTACAAAGTCCTCATTATGGAATGAATGCTTGTATCTTCCACAAATTCATATGTTGAAACCCAAACCTCCAATGTGATATTAGGAAATGGGCCCTTTAGTAGGTAATTAACATGTTAGGGTATGAGAATGGTGTACTCATGGATGGGATTAATGCCCTTATTAAAAAAAACAAACATGAGTTTGCTTCATTTCTCTGCCTCTTCTGTGTGAGGATACAATAATAAAATCGTCACCTGCCTCTCTTCACCAGAACTGAGAATCCTGGCACCTTGCTCTTGGATTTCCCAGCTTCCAGAACTGTGAGAAATGCATTTCTGTTGTTTAAGTCACCCAGTCTGCTGTTCTGTTATAGCAGCCTGGAATGGCCGAGACAGTCCTGAAGGTGACTGAGACCCTGAATGATCTGACTCTTCATACCCTCTACTCCTGTTTTATTCTGAAGCTCTTTCCATTTCTTGATTACCCCATGACCTCCCTGTGGCTTTTCTTCATTCTACTGACTTGTATGGAATACCCTCCATCCCCTCACTCTCCTTCCACTTGTGTCTCCTGTGCATTCTTCAGGTCTTCAGTTAGAGGACCCAACCCAAGAAGTCTCCTCTGTATTCCTAAGACTAGATCTTCAGTGTGATAATGTTAATGTAGTGGAACCTTTAAGAGGAGGGGCCTAGTGAGAGAAGTGTAGGTCACTGGGGGCACTGACCTCAGAAGAGATTATTGTAGTTCCCATAGGACCCTGGCTAATTCCCGTAAGAAAGAATTGTGATAAAAAGAGAAAGTCTGGCCCCTGCCCACTCTGTTTTTTTTTAATCTTTCCATGAGATCTCAACCTCTTAAAAACACTCCTACTACTGTCATCTGCCATGTTGTGATGTATCCAGAAAGCCCTCACTAGAGCCAGGAAATGTTAGGACCATACTCTTAAGCCACTCAAACTATGTGCTACATAAACAGCTTTTCTTCACAAATTACCTAGTCATAGATATTTTGTTTTAACAATGGAAAATGGACTAACACACCCTTCTATGCAAGGTAAGTCTTGTTTTTATTTTACAAATGAGTAATCTTAGGTTCAAGGGACTAGCAAGATTATATAATATATGATTACAGTTGAATTTGTCTTAGTAAAAGACCAGGCTCTTTTTCTGATACCAGGTGCTTCCTTGACTTAGAAAGATATTGTGTTAATTATTGCTATGAAAAAAATTTGTTGTCAATTTATGGACCTTCATGATTAATCTCCAACAGTGGAATTTCATATAAATAATACATTTAAGTTATATATAAAATGGTGACACAGATATCTATGAAGAAAAGGGTAACCTAGAAATGTGTGAAATTGTGAAAATGAGCTTTTCAAAAGGCTCATAACTGCCATTCAATTAGTTTTGTATATGTTTCTGTCAGTTCTTCATTTCTGTAATAAAATACCTGAAATAACCAACTTGAAAGAAAGGTATCCAGGCATAGTGGTGCATGCAGTAATCCCAGTAGTTTGGGGGTGGGAGGCTGGGATAGGAGGATAGCAGATTCAAGGCCAGCCTCAGCAACTTATCAAGACCCTGTTTCAAAATTAAAATAGTGAAAAGGGCTGGGTGTGTAGCTCAGAGGTCGAACACCACTTCGTTGTTCAATCCCTAGTACACACACAAAAAAGGAAAGGTATATTTAGATTCACAGTTTCAGAGAGTTCAGTTCATGGTTGGTTGGTGAGGTAGCACATCATACAACAAATTCAGCAAATTTCACAATAGATGCACACACCCATATTACAGTCACAAAATCAGTTATCATTTCCGAGATAAAAAAGGAACTAAAGAAAGCATTAGATTAGATTCCTTGAACTGCAAAAAAAAAAAAAAAAAAGGAACCAGTACTTTTGTTTTTCGGAAATTCTCAGTACAGCCTTTAGGATTTATCAAAGCTACCAGAAAAGGAACACAGATTTAAACAGAGTGATCTGTGGGGTGTGGGGAGGTGATTGGATCTGGACAAGGAACCTGAGGATCTTCCCCAGAGCCTGGCCTTCATCAGACACACAGCAGACATTTCAAGCAGGAAGAAGGTAGGTCCAAGACTCGCCTTCCTAGACTTTTAGGTAATGGTTTCTATTTACTCTTTCTAAGGCTCTTGGGAGTAGAAGGAGAAAAAAAATGAGGCTGTCTAACATGACACAGCTGGTATTCTGGATTGGGGTGTGTTGAGAGCACCTGTAAATGTACATTTAATGCAGCTGAGGAGCAGTCCTTGCTGCAAGGAGGGGGTCAAGGAAAGGTCTAAGGCCCCCTAAAAGCCCAAGGTGGGTGCTGTGTAAGCTTGCTTTAGTTACTTTTGTTCTCTAAATTCCCAGCAATATTTTAAATGCTTGACTCATCATTTCATGCACTCTTAATCCCCGTCCTCCCATAGTCTTTGTCCTCTGTTTCCAACATGTTACTTTTATAATTAACATTTAAGAAAAGACCTGCCACATGCAGAATTAGGTGGAGATGATGTAGGGTGAAGTTAGACTCCCCTGTCTCATGCACTTAGACTGGTCCTGAGATAAGTTTGTGATCCTACAATCCAAGCAACAAACTGGATGTGCTCTTGAGGAGGTCTGCTAAGGGAAGACATCTTGAATATTCTTAGCATCAAAAGGTCGGAAAGAAGCACGGGGAAATTGTGCCCAATGTGCTGTCAACTCATATGAGATAGAAAAGAAACCCAGAGAAGGGACATAACCTACCCAGAATCACACCATTAATATAAGACCAATACATTAATACAAGGACTAGCTTCCAGACTTATTGGATCCTATTTCAGGCCTTTGCCCTGCTCAGGGTGCCATTTCTACATCACCATTGTCATCTAACAAGCCATTCAGGTCCAGCCCTCCTTTTAGATCTCTATTTTATGTTTCTAAAGGAGAGGCTGGTCCTTTAGACCACTCTATGCCTTCTTGGTGATTCTGACCCACGACGGTGATGCTAATCCATAAATAAGAAAACAAAAGTTTGGTGGTGGTGCTGACCCACAATGAGTTTGTAACCAATAGGAGAGGAAAGGGTTACCTATGTTTCTCCATCTCTGCATCAGGGGCAAAAATAAGGACACTGTGATTTTCACTGGTTTCATGAATGTCACATACCGTGTGGCAAATTAAGCCTCAGATTCTTCCCCAATCTGGAAGAAATTGTTCATTATATCTATTCTCTGTAGCTTCAGTTTTCTTGATATTTGAAAAATTTGGACATTGATCCCTGGGTAATAAACATACATTTTTTGTTCTTAGGGAATTTTTCCTGGTAATTAGCACATGAAGTTCTGTGATGTGGCAGTCAGAGGCAGCTATATGAATTTGTGGCCAGAGTTTTTAAGAAAAAATACAGCATCAGCCTAGAGTGTCTAGAACCTGCCCTGTGGTACCAGAGAATTATGGCAAGACCCTCAAAGTAATGCAAAAGCATTATTTTAATGTAACGTGTTTGTCCTGGGAAAGCTTACAGTCTTAATTATAAAGGGACTAACTATAGAAGAACCACCAGTGGTGTTTGATAAGATAGAACCTACATTTCCTAAATCCTCAGTCTGATGGTATGCCTGGGAGATCAAGGCACCGGCTCCTTTGCATAGAAGAGAATAAACTAAAGTGCACATTCAATTGGATGAAAAATGATCATCTTTAGTTGCTTTTACACCTTTGCTTCTAGAGCATAAGTAGGAAATAACAAATTTCTTAAGCCCTTCCTTGCCATGCATTGAGTAATGCTGAGTAATCCACGTGCAGTAGGAAGTTGTGTTTGAAAAGGTAGAGGCTCTATGATACTGTCAGTGTACTGGAAGAATAGCTGTTGGTATGGGATTTTTTTTTGCTTGTTCCTACAGAGCAGACAGGGAAACAGGGGAAAATTCCTGCAAATAGGTTCTTTGTGTGCAGATGCCCCAATATAGGGATAAAATCGCTTCTTTAGAAAAACTAAAATGAGTCAAATATATTTGGGGCTTCCAAAATTAAAAGGAGATTCAAGATAAGGTTAAGGCAATAGAGGTGGACAGAAATAGCAGAGATTTTTCTTATCAACAACTTTAAAATTTTTAGCTATTTAGTGAGGGCTTTTTTTTTTGGTACTGGAGATTGAAAACAGAGGCATTTTACCTTGAGCTACATCTCCAGCCCTTTTTATTTATTTATTTTTTGAAACATGGTCTCACTAGCCTGCTGAGAGTCTTGCTAAATTGCTGAGGCTGGTCTTGAACCTGCGATCCTCCTGTCTCAGCCTCCCAAGTACTGGAATTAAAGGTGTGTACCACCACACCCAGTTAAGGATATATTTTAAAGAGTAGGGTGACAAGTTTTGCATTTTAACGTAGTCATTGTAGCCATTAAGTGGGGGGAAGGATTAGATATACTGGGCCACAAATGGACACGGGAGAATGTTAAGGGGCTATAAAATAGGATGATAACTTCTTTTGATAAGCTAGGAGAAATATACATAATTGAAAATGTTTGTGTAGGATCAGAAGAACATGATTGGATGTAGGGGGCAGGTAAGGTCTCAATGACAAACAGCAGGTTTCTTACATGGACAATTTTTCTTAAAGAAAGAACACTTGGAGTCCCATGGCTGCTTTATGGTTCTTGTTACTTTTAGCTCTTGCTACTCTATCTTAGGGAACAATTATAGGGCTGGAAATGATCTTCTCTACATACATTTTCTTGCATCATATTACTTTTTTGAAGAGAAATCTTGAGGAAGATGGGTGTATTTGTTAGCTTTCAGGCACTGTGACCAAAATGCCTGACAAGAACAACTTGGAGGAGGAAAAATTTATTTGGGCTCATGGTTTCAGCGGTTTAGTCCATAGTTGGCCGACTCTAAGTCAGGAACATCATGGCAGCAAGATGTGGTGGGGGTAAGCTGCTCAGCTCAGTTCGTGGTAGCCAGGAAGCACAGAGAGAGAGAGACCCCAAGGAAACACCCCCAGGGACCGCCTCCTCCAGCCATACCCCCCCCACCTTTGAACCTTGCTGCACTAGGGACATGCTTTCAACATGTGAGCTTTTAGGGGGAATATTCTAGATCCACATCATAACAACTGGATATCTTCTATTTAGGTCTTTTGATGTTTGAAATGAAAATTATACTTTCTCCCTTCTGGGATAAGTTGCTACATGATCAAATTAAGGACTTTATTATAATAACCATAAATTTACAAGGGGCTCAGTTTTCCTAAATAAAACTGTACTAGAGTGTGTGGATTAAATTTAAGACCAAAAAGAAGATCTTCTATTTTATTCTATCCCTTCACTCCAAATCTAGATTTTTTTGTGTGTTCTGCTCAGAGGATGATAAAGTCTATAGATAGGTCAAATACACCTAAACAATAGCATGTAACTCACCTCACAAATGTTACCATAACAGACTGCATGACAAATATAATGGGCTCTTGGCCTGCCTCTGCATAGTTTAGTATCCAGATTATTCCATGAAAGCGGAAACAGCCACACATCATTCTTATGACCAACCTTACAGACAAACTACAATATAGAATCGAGCACTGAGTACATGACACCATGAGTAACATGATCTGACCTATTATATTGGCCCCATCTCCTGTGGTTCTCCACCTCTCTAAAGGTGGGAGTAAGCTGGAACAGAAGTTTCCAGAAATAAAGTTCCTCTTTAGCATGTCTTTAGTGGCAGGATGTGTTAGAGGAAGCTTTGTGTTTTCTACTTAAAGCCAGAAAATGGGTAATGGTAGGAAAAATAATAATTGTTAATATGTATTTGGTATTTATTATGCAATGTATACTAGTCTAAATGTTTTACATGTAATATCTAATCATTAAATTTTCACCAGAGGTAGGTAGGCTCTGTTATTCACATTATAGAGCTATAGAATCAGTAGATAAAGTATTTTTTAAATAGATGAAGTAATTTGTGTAAAAAGTGGCAGAGGTGGAATTTAAATCCAGGTGGTATAATTCCAGAACTCCTTTGTTTAAGAAGATTCAGTATACTAGTTTGGTGAATGAAGAACTAACTATTTTGTTTGAATATTTATCCATTTATCAGTTATAATTTGGGTTATTTCTATCTTTTGGCTATTATGGATAATATCAAGAAAATTCATATACGAGTTTTTCTGTGGGCATATATTCTAATTTCTCCTGTGGATATACGTGGGAGTTGAATTACTGTGTAGTATGGTAGATCTATTATCGGCATTTTGAGGAACTACCAAATATTTCCAAAATGGCTGCACTAATTTACAACCTGAACATCCATATTTGAGAGTTCCAGTTTCTCTATATCCTTACTATCCCCTTGTTATTATCCTTTTTGTTTCTTCATCCTGGTGGGTATTAGGTGGTATTTCATTGTGGTTTTGATTTGTGTTTTAAAAAATTACAAGTGATGTTAAGAATTTTTTCATGTACATAGCCATACGTGTATTATTTTGGAGGAATGCCTATTAAGTTATTAAATGAGGTTATTTTTCATTTTTATTGTTGAATGGAAAGAAATTTAATATTTCTTATGAAGGATATGAATGCCTTAACAGACATAGACTTTGTAAATATTTTCTCCCATTGTAGGGTCGTCATCACTATCCATTTTTCTTCATTGCTTGAGCTCTTGTCCTATCTAAGAAACCATTGCCTAATCCAAGGTCACGAAGATTAAATCCAAATTTTTTGGAATACTTTTATAGTTTTAATTCTTTCATTAGGTCTTTGCTTCATTTTAAATTAAGTTTTGTTTGGTCCTTTTATCATTCAATAATAGCCAGTTTTGTCTCTCGTGACAATTTTTGACTTAACTCTGTTTCATCTGATATAAATGCTATTGTATTTTTAAATTTATTTATAGAATTCTTCCTTTTATGATTTCTGCATAGTTCTTTTTATATCTACATATATATCTTAAATTTCTCATTTAGAAAATGGATTGTTTTTCTGCTGTCATTGAATTGTCTGTATGCTCTTGGATCTCAGCATGTTTCCGTAAGATCATTAGTTTGAATTCCTTTTCTGGAAATTCATGTATTTCTGTTTCTTTGGAGTTAGTTATTAAAGAATTATTGTGTTCCCTTGAGGGTGTCTTGTTTCCTTGCTTTTTCACATATCTTGTGTACCTGCATGGATACTTGCACATCTCATGGAGAATTCACATCTTCAAAACTTTGCAAAGTGGCTTTCTAGATTGAGACTTTCACCTGCATATGTCTAAGAGTGCCAACTGGGCAAGGTGCGGTGACTCTGGTTCTGGATGGGTCCAGTGGTGCAGGCTCCATGCAGTTTCTTCAGTTCGGATCAATGTCAATGGTAATTGTAAGTGCCTCAGTAGCCTAGGTTACAAGAGTGTGGTGGTAGCAGTGGGAGCACAGGCCATTAAGGGTCCTCAGTGACAAGGACTTTGGGGATCTCCTGTTCTTGCTTTCCCCACAATAGTCTTAGCTGAGGTATTCCCCCTTTGGTCTTGGGTCTGACATAGCCCTCAGAGAGCCTCAAAGATGCTGGGAACCACAGCACAGGTGCTCACAGCTGTGGAGCTGGGATCTTGGGCTCACAGTCTTGCAAAACTATTTTTAGGCACAGGTTCTCTCAGAAAGGCACCACAAGTATGAATATTGCCCACAAATATGGGTTCTATGTTGCAGCTTGGACCCAGAGGCCAGGGATGGAGCTGTGACTCTCTGACTCTGGGGAGCAGTAACTAGAATCAGCATGACTCAGGGAAGAAGGAGAGCTTTGAAGGTTTAGGCCTTGAGGAACAGTTTAGAGCTGCTAGTTGGGTCCCAGGATGAACATGGTGCAGTGACAACTTGGTGTCCCAGGGGATGTGGTACCACACAGTAGTGACCCTGGTCCCTGGGATGGTGCGACATCACAGGAGCCCAAGTTCTTTGAGGTTAGACGCAATGGCGGCAAGGATCCAGGAAAGGTGAGGCTCAGCTGTGGCTTGGGTCCCTGGGAGGCAGGGAGCAGCACAGTAACGAGTCCACTCATGGGGATGCACGGTGCCTCAGAAGCTCATACTCTGGAAGAGTAGCCTGGTTCCAGGAAGTAGGGCATGTGACTTTTCAGTTTGGGGATTGGGGTAGTACAGCTCAGAAAAACCTCTGATTCCTTGGGACATGAGTCACCATACTGGACATACTTAGAAGGCCTAGAAGGACTCTGGTTACCCAGAGACCATGGAGCCATTCCAGCTTGTATGTTGAGAGAAACAGCTGTTCTGGTTAGACATTATTCTAGGTCCCTGGGTGGCTGGTCAACTTGGGTATTGGGGGTGGCGGCTGCCCTGGTTGGTCAAGGTTCAGGGTCCCTGAGAGGCAAGGTGAAGTTTAAGCTTGGGTCTGAGGGACAGGATACATAAACAATTACAACTGGGAGATGGAGCAGCTCCGTGGCAACTAGGCCCTGGGGGTGTGGGGTGGCATCTTGCCTTTGGTATGGGGGGCTACTGGGTGGTCAGGATGCAGTGGTAGGTAATAAAGCTCCTGGTGTAAGGGTGCATTGGCCACTTGCCCATGGAGCAAGATGCACTCTAACAACAGTCTGATCCCTAGAAGTGGCAGCACAATGCCCGCTTAGGCTCCATGAGGTAACGTCATGGGTTCTGGCTCAAAATAGTGGGTTATTCTCTAGGAATAGCCCAGGCATGAGGCATTTGGTAGCTCTTTCAGCTGGACTTGGTGCCTGTGAAGACTGCAGGCATCTCCAATGGTGGACACTGCCGGTGTCCATGCTGGTGATGTGGTTTGCTGGGATCCTTCTGCTCACCTCTAACCTGCCGGAAAGAGACCCTCCTGGGTTAAATATGATCCTAATGGGGTGGGGAGGCAAGGTGTTTCCTTCTCTTCTCTATAGAGACATCCTGGATTTCTGTACTCTATACAATTCCTACATCTCCTTTGTTGCTTTCTACTGCTCTTCTTTAGTTATTTTATTTTTAAAAATGTAGTCATTTGCCTGTTATTTTGGTTATTTTGGGGAAGGGGAATTCTACTCAATCATTATGCTCGTCCTCTCTAAGGATCTAATCATACGTATTCTAGACTTTTTAATTCCTTGAATCTTCCTCCCCCTTTTATACTTCTATTGGTGTTGTAATGGTTTAGATTTAGGGTGTCCCCCAGCCCTCACAGAAATGGGGTGGCAATGTTGGAAGCAAGGCTTGGTTGTAATCTCAACAGTGGATAAATCCATTGTAATGGATTTATCTGGGTGGTGGCCCAGGCCAGTAGGGTGGCTGGAGAAGGTGGGTCCCTGGAGCTGTGGCCTTGGGGATTACATGTGGCTCCTCCTCCCCTTACTCTTTCTTGCTTCCAGCCTCCATGATGTGAGAGCAGGGCCTTACTCTCTCCCTCTCTCCACTTTCCACCTCCATGCCCTGAGATCCGCAGTCCCTGGCCTCACATGGACTGAACCCGAAACGATGTGCAAATAAATCTTCCTTTCTCTCAGTTATGTGTCAGGGTCTTTGGATTATAGCAGTGAGAATGCTTACTCATAGAGGTGTATTGTAATTATACATCATAATGAGGTTCAAAGCCATACCAACAAATATGTGCACAGGTCTTGGTGTGTTTCCCTTTAGGCCCACCCCACCACCCGCCCCTCCCATAGGTACCAGTGAGAGTGGTAGTTGTATCATCACACATGGCCATAGCATCATTCGAACTGCTCCCTTCATCCGTTCTTCCTTTTGCCCTCCCTCTTCCTATCCCCTTCCACTATTCTACTGGTTACTCTCCTCAATAATCTAAAGACCATTTTGTTTACTATTTTTCTCTCTAGCTTTCATGTATAAAGGAAAAATTCAACCCTTGATTTTCTAAAAATGGCTGTTCTCAACATAATATTCTCTGGTTTCATCCATTTTCCTGAAAATGACATAACTTTGTTCTTCTTTACAGCTGAGTAAAATACCACATTTTGGTTATTCATTCATCTGCTCACAATACCTATTTTGGGTCCAATCTGCTCACAATACCTATTTTGGGTCCATAATTTGGCTATTGTAAATTGTGCTGCTATAAACATGGATATAACTGTATCACTGTAGTATTCTGACTTTAATTCTTTTGGAAAAACACCAAGGAGTCGTATAGCTGGGTCATATGGTGGTTCCATTCCTAGTCTTTTTATGAACCTACATATTGATCTATTATGATCTTTTCCTTGTTTCTCTCCATGATTATGGGGTGATTTCTTCATATTTATCTTTGATTTAACCAATGCTATTTTAAGTCATATTTTCCTACTTTACACACTGTCCAAGTGTTTTTCATGTCAACATTTTTTGCTGTTTTTATATTTGAAATTTATTTGAGGCAATGTTGCCTACCTGGTATGGTACTTTTTATACTTTATCTTTGAAGTTTTGTCATTCAGTTTGCATTTGAGCAATGTTAAGCATTGCTTAACAACGTGGACACATTCAGAGAAATGCATTGTTAGTCAATTTCATCATTGTACAAGCATCATACACAAACTAAGGTGGCTATGACATCGCTGGGTGTTATAATCTTGTAGGACCCACCATTGTACATGCGGTCCATCATTGACCAAAGCGTCATTATGCCACACACGACTGTATTTCATCTCTACTTGTTACATATTCTACATGTCATTATTCTAGCATCTGGTGCACTTTATGTTTCCCATAATTCAATATTGTGGTATATTGTTTTCTGTGCATCTGGCGGTCTTTGTGAGGATATACTGAGATGATCCCAATCTGTGCACTTTCTGGAGGTTTCTATCAAGGATATCTGTGGCCTTCTTTGTAGATTCCAAAGTAAGACTTATTCAGATTGCTTCCTATGACTGTGACATTTTGGCATGATTTATATTTTATTCCTGACATCTAAGGTTCTCAAAACCATACGTGAGCAGGGAAGCTACCACTATCAAGTGCTGTATTTATTCCCAGGTCTATTAACAGTAATTCCAGTAATTCATGTTTTACACCTCAAAGATCCTCTTATCTTGGGTAATTGTGCTCTGAAATCTTTCATCATGATCCTTTAGCACTCTCTGGAGTTCTCTTTAAATTCATCCTCACGCAATCTTTATTTTTAACAAACATTTTACCTGATATACAGTTGTTACAGTTTTAGTTGTTTCTCAGTTTCATAAGAAAATGGAATTCTAATTCTGTTTCTCCTCGTTGCTTTTGGAAACTTCCTTGAAGAGAAGAATAAACAGTGATTTGGGGTTGCAGGCTCATATTTTCCTCCTGATCTTAAGTATTTCAATGTCATTCATATAGTGTTTCTTATTATATATTAATTATATTGGTATTCTTAATTTTTTAAAAATTTTACTTGTTATTTTATGACTTGTCATTTTTTGCTCTTAATTTTATTGTATTCCATAAATTTTAACACATACTCGAATTAAGTTGATGTTTTAGATCATTAATCTTTTATTTTTATTTAGACTTTTTCTCTTCAATCTTTCTTTGAAATTGACCCTCTTTCTTCTGATTTCAATCAGTTTTTCTCTAGATTGCTAATAATGTAGTTCTCTTGGTCTATGAAAGATAAAAATAAGTTGATTAAATGGATATATCAGAATTCTTTTCCCGATATGGGTAATTTGAACAAATATAACATTAACAAATCTTGTGTTAACAATAAGAGAGCAGACATCTCCAGACTTGAGACATTTATGGGCCTCAATGAAGCATAAATGGTGTCAGAAGCAATTGTAGTCTGGAGAATGTTAATAAGCCTCACTTCCCTTGACATGGATGGAATGAGTCTTGAAGCATAAGCCTATGGATTCAAATGAGTAAATAAAATATTTTCATGTGGCTTATATCCATTTATACACAACCTGATTGAAGTTACTATACTGAGCAGAGAAGGAGCAGTTAAGAGTATTGTGTTTGTGCTTGTGGTCTCAGAAAAACAAATTTCTGTATTCTTGCTATGTGTGAGAAGTCAGGATTTAAAGCTCTGTGCAAGACAAGAGATTTAAATGTGTGGTCCAAGGACAGGACTTTTAGTACCATCCTCAATCTCAGAGTTTATAGGACCAAATTCACGATTACATAAATTTCACTCAGGAAAGACAGACTAGGGGAGGTTTCTAGCTCTATGAATGTACCTGTGCTCTGATTAGAAAAAAGGGATTATAAAATACTGTACGATAAATAGTATTGAGGATGATTCTGGGTAGTTTATTGCTAATATCAAAGTGATTTTTCAATGGGGGAAATAGCTGTAATCAAGGGAACAGGCAGTAGTAGAGACAGAGCTAAAACCTGAGCAGACTTGGAATCTGAACTTGAAGAAACTTTCCTAATTGGTGGGGCCTGATTTTGTTCACATTTCCCTTTCTTTAATACTTTGTAGCATCTTGACATTGCATGGCTTTTAGATTCCTCTCTCTCATCTTCCTCTGCCTCCCTTTCTCCTCTCTTACCGTGTTGCTTTTTATACTTTCTTGGTCTCAAAGAGCTATCATAACCCAGGAAGAGAATGTGCCTTTAGGGAAGAAGCTACCTCAAAGTGCCATGTCCCCCTCTTGTCATTTCCAGGACCTAATCCTAAATTGCATTTCTTATTCTAGTGCTGTTTCTGCTGCCATGACAACCACGCAAGGGATGAATCAGAGCACAATGGAGACTGGCCCTGCCATGCAGCACCTGGGAAAGCCTGCTGCTCTACGCTCATACCTGTGGAATGAGATGATAGGGAAGTTCTTGAGGGGGGAACCCAAAATCCTCGGAGTAAGTCAGTAGCAGATTTAAAAGAAGACCGATGGTGTCATAAATTCACAAATGACCCACCTAATGCCAAATACTCTGTCCTGCTAACCTCCTAATACATTGACTGGGCCCGGAGCCATCAGTGTTTAATTTTCAGACCTTATCATTTGAAAAATGTTACATGCTTCCAATTTAGTTATATTTAAAATATAGCACCAATAAAAGTATATTAAAATAAAATAAAAGTAACCAATAAATTGGGCACAGTGGCACATGGCTGTAATCCCAGTACTTGTAAGGCTGAGACAGAAGGATCACAGGCTAGAGGCCAGCACACTGTAACTTAGACCCGGTTTCAAAATAAAAATTAAAATAGGTCTGGGGTGTAGCTCAGAGGGAGAATGCACCTGGGTTCAATCCCCAGTACCACACACAAAGAAATATAACTAGTTAACTAAATAAATAAAGAAAGAAAATATAGTTACTTCAGGTCTATTCTAAGTTGTGGATCACTCAGGATGATTATATTTAACATCAGTGTGGAAAAGCTATGTGTGCACTAGATAGGTGTTGTTGCCTCCAAGGCCCACCTAGTAGCTGATGGACCATACCATTCCTATATCTCTCTCGTGTCTTTCTTTAGCTTGTCCTCAGAGCATGAAGAATTTTATTTTTTTCAAATATTTTCATCCAGAGTCTCAGGTGCATGTGGCTAAAAGAAATGGAGAGTTTAAAGGATAATGGTTTAGGGCACGTTAAAGGACATTGAATATAGAGGTTTATTTTTAGCCCATGCTTCAGACCACTGGGCTCAAGTCATTGCAGACACTTTATGTTCTCTTATTTAACTATTATAATTTCTTTTAACTTTGGAAGACATAGCTATTTTTCATAAAATATGTTATTTTTGTGGACATACACTAGGTTTAATTTAACATAATAATAAGTGCTACAAATACACTTTATTTTTTTAGAGCAGTTTTAGGTTCACGGAAAAATTGAGAGGCAGGTACAGGTTTCTCATCTATCCCGTGTCCACACATGCATAGCTTCTCTGTCATCAACATCCCCAACCAGAGTGGCGCAGTTTTTACAACTGATGCACCTCTAGTGGTGGATCATTACCACTCAAAGCTCATAATGCACACTAAGGTTCTCTCTTTGTATTGTATATTCTGTGGGTTGGACAAATGTATATAATATGTATCCACCATGGTAGTATCATACAAAGTAATCTGCCTGTTCTAAGTCCTCTGTGCTCTGCCTCTCCATTCTCCCACCTCCTCTAGCTCCTGTCAACTGATGTTATTTTATTATCTCTATAGTTTGCCTGTTCCAGAAAGTCATAAGTGGGAATTACACAACATTTGCCTTTTAGGTCTTTAACTTCATATACATTAAGTTTACCCCATTTTTTCATGGCTTGATAGCTTATTTATCTTTAACACTGAATAACATTCCATTGTCAGAATGTACCTCAGTTTGTTTATGCATTCATCTATGGAAAGACATCTTGGCTGCTTCTAAACTCTGGAAAATATGAAAAAGAAAACCCTGCTATAAACATATGTGTGCAGGTTTAGGGTGGCCATACATTTTCAACTCAGAGTAAGCACAGTTGCTGGATTATATGCTGTTTTAGTCATATATGCTGATTATATGTGTTTTATGTGTTGCTAGAACAAAATATCTGAGGTTTAGTAACTTATAAATGAAATCGGTTTATACAGCTCACAATTCTAGTGACTGGAAAACCCAAGGAGAATGTCATCCTGATGTCTGTCCCCTGGGCTACATCACAACACTGGAGAAGTGGAAAGGAAAATGGTCATGGGCAGGGAGACCAAGCACGTGGAGTAGACTGCACTTACAACCACCTGCTCTTGTGAGCACTACCCCACTCTTCAAGACCAGCACTAATCCCTTCCAAGGATGGTGCCCATGTCAATTAATTACCTTTCACCAGGCCCCACCTCTTAAAGGTTATGTCACCCCAGTATTTCCACATGAGGGACCAACCTTTCAGCACAGAAACCTTTGGAGGACAAACAAAATCCAAAACCATAGCATATTGTCAGAGTATGTTTTGTAAGAAACTGCCAAACTGCCTTCCAAGTGGTGGTGCCATTCTGGACATTTCCCAAGAACAATGAATGATAATGAGCCGGCAACGTAGATAATGAATGTTGCTCTACATCCTCACCAGCACTGGGGCCATTTTAATATGTGTTCAGTGGTATCTTATTGTTGTTTTCATCTGCATTTCCACAGTGACATATGACGTGGAGCACCTTTGTGCATGCTTCTTTGCCATCTTTTAGATTTTCTTTGGTGAGGTGTCTGTTAAGGCCTTTGTTTCATTTTTAATATTCTTATTGTTGAATTTCCCTTGGATTTAGTTTGTTCTTCTTTTACTAGTTAACTAACAAGAAAGCTGAGGTAGTTGATCTTAGATATTTCATCTTTTCTGATATATGCATCCAATGCTATAAATTTCCCTCTAAACACTGCATCTCACAAGTGTTGATAAGTTGTTTTTGGAATTTTAATTCCTCATTTCTAGGCCATTGTACCCATGTTCTTTTCTCTGGGCTCATATCTCAAGAGAATGTCATATTTGCTCTTCATTTTTTTCTTCCCCCTGCATATAATTTTTTCTCTCCAGGTTACGCCTCCTTGTTAGAACAATTGCTTCCTAATTCCTGGGTGACTCTTGTCTGAGCATGTGACAGAGGACAGCAACAGTTGTGGTAGCAGCACCATGAGTAGCAAAAACAGCACCTCTGAGCAGGTTTTGGGCATATGCCTTTTAGCCTGGAAATCACCGTGGCAGTGATCAATATCCCGAGAGATACTTTTGGCAAGTTAGTATATCCACAGTTCTTTATGTGAAAAAAAGTGAAAGGAGAATACTGAGAAGTTCATCTGACTCTATGGAAAGATGGAGAAGGACAGTAACTTAGTGGTTGGATATGAGGTAGCGTGGACACCATTTTGGGGGTGCATCAGCTGTTTTCCCTTTCTTTGTCATTCTTAGGTTGTGCAGATTATAACGGCCCTGATGAACCTCAGCGTGGGAATAATCATGATGATCGCTACATTGCCAAATTATAGACTAACTCCCTTGTCAGTGAACATGGGGTACACAATTTGGGGGTCGCTGGTGGTGAGTTGCCTGTTTTCTGATATAATTTGAGACAATGGTGTTGTTAATAACTTGAGCTTTGCATGAAATCCTATCCAACCTCTATCTGGTAGTTCTATAATTTTGGGAAAGGCCTATTTAACTCTCCATGGGCTCAGTTTTCTTATATTAAAGGTGACAATAATTTCTGTAGAAATGCTAATCATCAAGAATATAAACAACAGTAAATGCTGGCAAGGCTGTGGGGAAATAGTAACCCTAATACACTGTTGGTGGGAATGAAAATTTGTACAGCTGCTATGGAGATCAATGTGGAGGTTCCTTAAAAGACTGGGAATGGAGCCACCACATGACCCAGCCATACCACTCTTAGGGATCTTCCCAGTGGGATTGAAGTCAGAGTATTATAGAGATACATGCATATCCATATTTATAGCAGCACAATTCACAATAGCCAAACTATGGAACCAGCCTAGGTGTCCATCAATAGATGAGTGGATTATGAAGCTGGTATATATACACAATGGAATTTTACTCAGCAACAAAGAAGAACAAAATTATGTCATTTGCAGAAAAATGGATGGAACTAGAGAATATTATGCTTAGTGAAATTAGCCAGTCACAGAAAGTAAAGGGTTATATGTTTTCTCTCACATGTGGAAGCTAGAGAGAAATTGAAAAACAAAAGGGACTACAGATAAAGGAGGAGAGATTCCAGTGGAGTGATGGAGGGATTATACATTATGATGTATAATGCAATGCACCAATAAAGATATATTAAAAATAAAGTGTCAATAAAATATAAAACTCATGGAAAGTTAGGTGCATCAAATCAAATATTTAATAGGTATCAATTAGGATACTTAATAGCAGCATGTAGCCATAGACTCAAGCCAGAATGACTTAATCATGGACAACATTGATTACCTTACAACAAAAAGCCCAGTGGTTAGTCATTTCCAGGGTTGATTAATGGTAGAAGGACTTCATTGAGAATTGCCAGCAGAGCATATCTGACTTGCTGACACATCTCATTGTTCATAAATGTTTTACATGCATATTCTCAAACCAACTATGGGAAAAGGTAATGGACTTGCTATTATTATCTTCTACTAATCCAGATTCACTTCGTTACTGGGAAGGGTTTATCCTACTCTGAAGCTCACAGAGGACTGAACAATATAAGGGTGTTGTTAGCAAGGAAGAAGAGGAGGAGACAGGGCTGATACACAGACAATTTATACTATTTAGATCATCAACTCTTAGCAAATGGTTTTCTTAGAAAATTAAATTGGTATTAGATAAAATTTTATTTCATAAGTTTAATAAAATGACTACAATTGAAATTAGAGTAGGATTTTAGTTTAAAAATCTTCTCCTATCTCAGAAGAATGGAAATGAACCTACCATATGACCCAGCTATAACACTCCTGGGTATCTACCCAAAAGAACTGAAACCAAATTACCTTAGTAATGCATGTATACCTATGTTTATAGCTGCATAGTTCACAATAGCAAAACTATGGAACCAGCCGAGATGTCCATCAACAGATGAATGGATTACAAAACTATGGGATACATATACACAGTAGAATTCTACTCAGCCATAAAGAAGAACAAAATTATGTCATTTGCAGGGAAATGGATGGAACTGGAGAATGTTATGCTAAGTGAGATTAGTCAACCTCAAAAAGTGAAAGGTCAGATGTTCTCCCTCATATGAGGAAGGTAGGGAGAAATTGGGACACAGGAGGGACTCCAGACAAAGGAGGAGAAACCTAGTGGAGTGAAGGAGGGGACCTCACTGAGGGAGATGGGAGGAAGAGGAAGACTTGAAGAGGGAAACACCTCAATGGACATGATGTACATACACACACTTATCAAAGCCAAGCACTGTGCTGAGCACAGGAAGGAGGGGAAGGAGAGGGAATGAGGTGGGAACTGGGGGAGGGCAAAATAAGTACTGTGTGCATGTATGCCTCTATCACCCTGAACTTCAACAAGATGTATGATTACAATGCACCAATAAAAAATAAAATGAAATAAAAATAGAAATCTCCTGAAGCAAAACACAAGAGGGCTTTAGCAAATTGGAAGTACAAATTGAGTTATATCGAGTTTCCTCTACTGACAAGAGGAAAATAAAATGTCTAAATGGGTTTATGTTAGAATCAGGGAACCTATTCAAATGCTATAGGGTTTCTATTTACTTACAAAGTTGAGAATTAGATATTACAGTGTTTTATTATAGGTCTGCCTTTTGAGTTCCTTATTCTGTTTACAGCAGATGTGTAAAAATTAAAGAATAGTACATGTTGGTTTCTTAGAAGGACACTATATATATATATATATATATATATATATATACTATATATATATTATATATGCTATATATATACTATATATATTAGTACTGTAGGATATATATATATATCCTGTATATATATATCCTGTATATATATATACTGTAGGATATATATATATATATATCCTACAGTACTAATGCCAAGAATAAACTTTTCTTAAACTCTTACTATGATCTAGGCACCCTACTAGGTGTTTTAATTGTGCAATTCTATCTCAAGTAGTCACCACAAACTTCTGAGGGAGAATTTTTCTTGGTCATCATTGTATGGATGAAGAAATTGGGAATTAAATGGGTTAAGGAAATTGCTCAAGATCTATTCAGTACAGGAATCCAGACTCAAAAAGGATCAGTCTATTTCCTGAACCACATTCAGCTCCACATTGTAGCTTTCTGCTTCCTCTTCCATTCCCTTTACAAGACCACACCGGAAACCGACTTATGCTTTGTTCATGATGTCTACGCACGTTCAGTAAATTGCTGGGACCTGCAGGAGCTGCGTTTGTCCATTGAGTCATCACTCCACTTGACAAGCCTTTGCTTAATTGGTAGAAATATTTTTGCTGCTATCTTCAAATATTCTTTTGATCTTATTTCCAAACCTCACTTGCAAAATGCCTCCTTTTCCTTCTTTATCCAATGCAAGTACAAAGATCAATTGTAAAGTTCTCTTACTTTTGGCCTCTTTAGTCTCTAGTACATCTACATATCCTTTACGAGAATCTCATAAAAGTATCCTCATACCAGTCTATTTATTCAAGTTTTCTTTTGTGTACTTTTGGAATACTTTTGTGTACTTTTGTAATGTTTTATTCATATATATCTTCCACACTTCTTATTAAATTTATTCCTCTGAGATGCTTTATGCACTTTTTCCTATGGTAAATGAGATTTTCTTATTCAATCCTATCTTTAAACACACATGCATTTATAATTTCTTTATAACTTATTCAATCCTATATTTAAATACACATGTATATATAATTTATGTATATAATGTTTTCCCATATGTCTTACTGAGTTTTTAAATTTATGAGTGATGATCTTGAATATTTGTAACATAAATTATATTCATATTCAAACACTAGTAATTCCAACCAATTTGTACAAATATTTTCTTTTTTTTTTGCGGTACAGGGGATTGAACCCAGGAGTGTTCTACCTCCGCGCTACACCCCCGGCCCTATTTTTTATACTTTATTTTGAAACCGGGTCTCATGAAGTTGCAGAGGGCCTCACTAAGTAGAGAGAGAGAGAGAGACAGGGAGAGATAGAGAGAGAGAGAGCTAAGGCTGGCCGCGAACCCGGATCCTCCGGTCTCTGCCTCCCAAAGTACTGGGATTACAAGCTTGTGCCACCACGCCCGGCTCAAATATTTTCTTACATAATTATCTAGTTAACATACCCAGAATAGTATTATATAATAGTATACATCCTTATCTCGATTATAATTTTAATGTAACCCTAGTTTTTGCCCATTAAGTGTGATAAAGACTTTTAGATTGAGATTGATGCTCTATCATGTTATGAAGAATACAATTCTTCATATTTTTCAATCATGTTTAAGACAACAGTACTTTTGAATTATATAAAATATCTTAACATTTTAAATAAGAATAACAATTTGCATATGATTTTCCCCTTAATCTCATTCACTTAATAAATTGTAATATTTCAATATTGAAAATATTTGCACATTTGTATTAGCTTTCCATCACTATAAGAAATAACCAATACGATCAACTTATAAAGAGAAAAAATGTTATTTTGGTTCACAATTTTGGAAGTTTCAATCCAAAATTGATTGGCCCATTATTTTGGGCCTGTGGTGAGCCAGCACATCATGGCAGAAGAGAGCTGATTTCATTTACATGAGACATCGTTATGTTTTGGTATTTAGGAATTTGTTGGTCAAGAAATTTACCAAGTTATTTCATTAGTTCAGTCATTTTGGTATTAAGATATTATTTTTAAACCTAAAATTAAAATTGGTAGCCGGGCGTGGTGGCGCACGCTTGTAATCCCAGTACTTTGGGAGGCGGAGACTGGAGGATCCGGGTTCGTGGCCAGCCTCAACTCTCTCTCTCTCTCTCTCTCTCTCTCTCTCTCTCTCCCTGTCTCTCTCTCTCTCTACTTAGTGAGGCCCTCTGCAACTTCATGAGACCCGGTTTCAAAATAAAGTATAAAAAATAGGGCCGGGGGTGTAGCACGGAGGTAGAACGCCCCTGGGATCAATCCCTGGTACCGCAAAAAAAAAAAAATATTGGTAAGCAAGTTAAAAAAACTCAAACATTCAAATATAGTATAAGGCAGAGAGTCTAACTGAATCGACTCCAGCCATTTTAGAAAATTAGAAAAATAATAACCCATTTGATGGAATCAAATTAACTAGTATATTCTAGTTATAATCTAATAAGGAATTAAAATTTTCTCTTGCAATTATTTATTTACAACTTTCAGTAGATATTTTAAATGAGAATATTTTTCAGTTTCTTTTTTTTAGTATGTTATTAGAATTTGGTACTATATTCATTTCAGCTCTATCTGAAAGATAAAACTCTCAATGTTAATATCATTGCTGTTAGATATGTTTTGAAAAACTCAAATTTTCCTGTGGATCTATCTTGACCAATTTCTGTACTCTTTCTGGGAAAATGGACAATTATTTACAAAATTTGTGCCTCATTTAAGATAACTTGTCTACTTATTAATCATTTAGGAGTAAGTTTTAGTAAGCTACAATTTCCAATATTTTTTAAAGTTTTTTAACTGAATTTTTCTTCTTATTCCTAGTTTATTATTTCAGGGTCTTTTTCAGTAGCAGCAGGAGTAAGAACTACAAAAGGTCTGGTGAGTAATATTTCTTTTTATTTTATTTTGGCAACAGAAGAGGAAAGATTTAGTCAAATATGCATTGTTCCACAGTATAGAACAAAGATTATTTCTTTGATTTAAAAAAATCAAGAAATATGAGATATTATGAATTTTACCTAGAAGGATCTGTCTTTAAAAAACAGTAGTCAAACAATTGGATAATAATGGAATTACTGACATGAACTGAATATTTAGCAAAATAGTTGCTGAGAGAATCTTTATGCTTTTGCAGAGAATTCCTGAGAAGAAATGTTAAGTGGGTTCAGTAAAACAAACTTTCATGTTTGAGATCCAGCCCATGACAATAACAGCCCATGACAATACTTGGAACAGTCTAATATTTATTGACTGACTGATAAATATGTGTATTCCAACTGTATCCAGAAAGGATTTTGAGTTGCAATGAAGGAAGCTCACAAATAGCTATTACATAAAAAACAAGTTTAAAACATAACTCTCATGCAAGTATGGTTTTCATAAAGCCAATAAAAAAGGCAAAAATTGAGATCTCAGCAAATAGTTCACTGGCTGAAAGACTTTTTTGAGTTTTCTTTGCAAAAGATAATTATTAAACTCTGGAACATAAATAAATATGATCTTTCCAAATCTGACCTTCCCCTGACTTCCTGGCATTTCCTCCAGCTACAACCATTAAAATATACCTTGTGCTACATTTACAGAAAGCCTCACACACTTCCCTGAGCAATTTTAGTTTTTATTAAAAGCTTCCATACCTTCATCATGTGAAGAGAATGTGGAGGAAGTGGAACATAAAAGACAGATATAATATGGAAAAGATATAGAGGCACAAGGAGCAAGCAGAAGCTAGAAGATGATGAGAGGTTAGGCACCTGCATTAGAGCAAGGTATGAGATGGGTGCAGAAAGGGATGCCCAGGCAAAGTGTAAAGGACTTTGAAATCCCTCCTAGGGCATTTGGAGTTCATCTCTTATGCCCATGGGAGTCATCTGCAGTATCATGTTTTTGTTTTGGAAAAAGTTTAGGATTGAAACTACTATAGGGAAAGAGAGAAGCTAGAAAGTTATTTAAAATAATTGAGATTAAGAGGATGATGTGTGTTGGAAAGAAGTGGAGGGTTTAAAGTGAGTGATGGAGATATATCTGAGGAAGTTGTTAGATTTCTGACTCAACAGTCTCACTCCCATGACCCAATACACCTGACCACACAACTTAGAGGAAGGACGATTTATTTGCTCACAGTTTTTGGAGATTTAGAGGTTCAGTCCATGTCAGTCTGGGTCTGTGGAGATTAGGGCATGGCGTTGGGAAGCAGAGAGAGGGAGAGCTCAGGGCTCTGCTCTCACACCACAGAGGCTGGAAGCAGAGAGAGAGCAGGGGGCGGAGAGGACCTTATATCATTCCAAGGCCACACCCCCAGGGACCCCTCCTTAGCAACCAAGTCCCACTTCCATCATTGCTACCTTGTTTCCATCAGGGTTAGGAGACATTCTAAATCCAAACAACTACAATTGTTTCATTGATTTTCATTCCTTTCCAGGTCCAAAGCAGTCTAGGCTTGAACATCACCAGCTCTGTGTTGGCTGCATCAGGGATCTTAATCAGTATATTCAGCTTGAGCATATTTTCATATCCTTACTCTCATTGTGGCTATCAGGAGATATCGAATGACTGTTACATGAGTGCATCCATTTTAATGGTGAGTGCTTCCTCTTTTCATGGGATACTCTAATGGAAGCAAGTATGGTGAGGCTGGACTGGCAAAAGTAACATTAATCATGGAATAACCTTGAAAGTTGGAAGTGATTGAGAAGTAGGATGTTCTTTCATTTAGAAGTTAGGTCTACCTCTCATTTCTCTTTGTTCCTTCTCTATATATGATAAAGTCAGCAGAATAGAAAGCACATAGTTATTGAACACTTACTTTTTTAATAGTTACTGTGATGGATCTTTTTGCATAATTTTCTGTTTAATTTGAAAATACTGATCAGAATTTGAAAATACTAAATAGCAAATAGTTATTCCCTCTAAAAAAGAGGGCAGATGTCAGTCCCTGTATGTCCCCAGAACTTTCTGATGAATCCTGAAAGGGTTATGAGGTCCTTTAATAATAAATTTAAATTTTCTTGAACATTATTTTACAAGTAGTGAAAAATTCAATGTCCTTCCTGATATATCTGGCTATTCTTGCAAGATTAACTACTTTTGTCCTCAATATTCAGCTTCTGGAAAATTGCTAATCTCTGTTGTGTATTCTATCACTTTTTGTATAATTTTTCCATTATCTAGATCCTATCCCATTGATTTATTCATTAAATTATCACTTACACAAGATTTTGGATGAGAGTTTGGCAAACATTAAGATCCAGTGTGTTAGTCAGCTTTTCATCGCTTTGCCCAAAGTACCTGACAAGGACAACTTAGAGGAGGAAATATTTATCTTGGCTCAAGGTTTCAGAGGATTCAATCCATGGCCAGCCAGCTCCATCGTTCTGGGCCAGAGGAGAGTCAGAACATCATAGTGGAAGGATGTGGTGGAGGGAAGTTGCTCAGCTCATGGCACTTAGGAAAGAGAAAGGAAGAGAGGATGAGGGAGAGAGAGAGGAAAGAGAGAGAGAAAGGGAGAGAGAGAGGAAGGAAGAGAGAAAGAGAGAGAGGGGGAGAGAGAGAGAGAGGAAGAGAGAGGGAGAGAGGGAGAGAGAGAAAGAGAGAGAGGGAGAGAGGGAGAGAGAGAAAGAGAGAGAGGGAGAGAGGGAAAGGGAAATGAGGAGAGAGAGAGAGAGAGAGAGAGAGAGAGAGAGAGAGAGAAAGGGGCTGAGACAAAATAAAGCCTTCCAGGGCACACTCCCATTGACCTACTGCCTTCAACTAGGTTCCACTTCCCATTAGTGGACTCAGCCATCAGTGTGTTAATCCACTAATGAGATCAGAGCCTTCATGATCCAATCACTTCCCCAAAGCCCAATTGCTGCACTGGAGCAAGATGAGACATGTGTCTAGAGGATACGTCTAGAGGACATTCCATATTCAAACCATAATAGTCAGGGTGTTTTTTTTTTTCTGAATCCTAGCCAATGGTCTTTCTCTTTTGGCATTGTAATCTGTAGTCAATGTTTGGGACCTGTCATCTCTATTTCTCACATTCCTTTGTTATGAATTTGTTTTAGGCTCTGGATGGTATCATACTTATTTTAAGTGTGCTAGAACTCTGCATTGCTATATCCCTCTCATCCTTTGGGTGCAAAGTAACCTGCTGTAATCCTGGTGGGGTAAGTATTGGTCTTCATTTGAAGATGTCTCCAGTAGCCTTGTGTAATCAATTATATAAACTTAGGGGCTCAAAACAACACGTGTTTATTATATCTTAGTTTCATGGTTCAATAATCCAAACACAGCTAAGCTGGATGCTCTGCTCAGGGTCTTACAAAGCTATACTCAAGGAGGTGGCTGGGGCTGTAGTCTCATCCAAAGAATATGGTCCTTTTCCATTTCATACAGCATCATTCAGCTCTGGAACACATGAAAATCTCTTGTCCTTTTTAAGAAAAGCAGGAGAAAGAATATTTCAAGTTCTTTCAGGCTTTTTGTTTCAGGTAGTATTCTCACTGCTGCGACTCAAAAGACCTGACCACAACAACTAAGAGGAAGGAGATTTATTTGCTCACAGTTCTGGAGATTTCAGGAGTTCAGTCCACATCAGGGCAGGTTACATTGGTGGAGCTCAGGGTATGGCATTGGGGGGGGGGGAGACAGAGAGAGAGAAAGCATCATGAAGACCAGAAACAAGAGAGCTAGTGAAGAGGCTTCAAGGACACATGCACAATCCTAAGGCCACACTCCCAGGGACCCACCTTCTCCAGCCACACCCCACTGGCCTAGGATCCCACCCAATGAATTCATTACAATGGATTTATGTATTGATGAGATTACAATACTCATGATTTATACTCATGATTATATTAAATATGAACATCAATACATGAATTCTTTCAGGGGACAGTCTACATCTAAACCATAACACTCTTTTAAAGAGCTCACATTATTATATAATAATTACAGCTCACAGAATAATGTTCTTTTTGATGCACTCAAAGTCAACCGCTCAGCAACCTATTAAAAGGAGTACTATCCCATTGTATCCAAAGGTCCCACTCACACTCCAGGGGAAAGAGCCACTGAAGCATGGATCACTGAGTTTGAACTTAGAATTTTCACAATAAAGTGCTTTATCCATCACGATGGATAAAGAAAATTTTTTTTCTCCATCTTTACCTTCTTAAAGGGAATCCTCTCTGATTTGAGATCAGAGAATGAAGAGATCCCTCTAGAATGCCAGGTTTTATGCCATTACCCAATGATAGCAACCTTCGCTGGGCTACTGAAGAAATATCAGGCACCAAAATTCTCTATCAGTTTATGTACACCTGGCCATTGTCTGGCCCTAAGACCTGCAGAAGATCCTCCTTGCTGCTAAGCAGAAAGAATGTCACGCACAGAGAAGACAGTGAGGAATGGAAGAGAGAAGAGACCATGAAAGAGGTCCCAGGATTAATAGTCAGCTTTTCACAGCCAGGAAGAAATAACTGAGATAAATTAAAAGGAGGAAAGATTTATTTTGGCTCATGGTTTCATAGACTTCAGACTATGTATGGCTGGCTCTACTGCTATGGGCTTTTGATGAGGCAGAGCATCATGCTGGGGATGACATGGTGGAGAAAAGCTGTTCACTTCATGGTGGCAGGAAAACAGAGAGAGAGAGAGAGAGAGAGAGAGAGAGAAAGAGAGAGAGTGAGACCTCAGGAAAAGATATAGTCCCTATGGGTGTGTCCTCAAGAACCCACTTTTTTCAACTAGACCCCATCTCTTACAATTTCTACCACCTCCCAATGGTCCATTCAAATTGTGACTCTAATAATGAATTAATCCACTGATGAGGTTAGAGGCCTCATGATCCAATCACTTCCCCAAAGCTTTGCCTCTGAACATTGCTGCAGGTGTTGAATAAGCCTTCAGCACATAGGCCTCCCAGGGACATTCCAGACCCAGGATACAACACAGGGCCTGGCTATCCTGCAAACATTGCAGGTTCCAGAGAGGAAGTGGCTAGTAAAACCCACAGGCTGCTCATTAACTTCCTTATCCAAAAGCCAGGAGCAGAAAAAACGCACAGCCTAATAGCAAAATAATAATTACATTGTTTATTTGGTGCTCAATTCTATCCTTTTGTTCCTCTTCGCCTTCTTTGAAGGCTCTCAGGCAACACCATTTCACACTCCCTCACCCGCCCTCTCCACAGAATAAAGATGGACTAAATCACATTAACTCTAACAGTGGGTTTCGCATTATTAAGGCCCTAGAAGTATGCGTTTCCCAGAACTTAACCAACGATTTGTAATTTCATTGAGTATAGCATTTTGTTTTCATAGAGTATAGTATTTGGGTGTGGGGTAATATTCCTTAATAACCTTCAAATGTCAGCATTAAATTCTGCAATCCTTTCTGCTCTAGAGTAGCTACAGAGCTGGTAAATGTTGCCCCCTCTAATCTCCTGAGTGAATCCACAAGAGCAGTGCCTCTGGGGCATATAATATCTAGACTCTATGTCTTACTGGTTTCACTGCTATCCCCAACCAACTCCACTGGGTTTGTGGAAGAATGTTCCCTAATTCCATGATGATTCCTGCCGTGCTGGGATTTATTCATGGCCAGCAAATCAGATTGGATGTGCTGGTGCCACTGGCATGAGCAGCTTGGCTTGGAAGAACAACTCCACATTTTCCATAGACTTGGCTCACCCAACTCATTGGGCACCATCATCCACACTGATCGATCCACTCTGAGACTCAGCAAGGGCATGAGCGTCTCAGGCCCGGAGCTATCAGTGAATGCAGGTCCTAGATCTAGCCTGGTCTGAGGAATGCTGGAGGAGTCCACCAGATGAGTCTTAGGATGGAATTTAGGGAACAAAGACCTGATAATGATGATATTAAGTGGGTGGGGAAGAGAAACACTGGGATTATTTGGGTGACTCAACTGGCATTCTAATTCATTTCACAGGTTGTGTTAATTTTTCCATCAAATCCCCAAATGGCAGAAACAGCAACTCCTTGCACTGTTTGAAGGAGGTTTGATGCCACCAACAAACCAGGAGAAAAATGTTCCAGAAAACCGATTCTAACTTCAATGCAAGAACCTCACTTGGGAAAGTACCAGAATCCAACCCTGATTGATGTGTGTGTGTGTGTGTGTGTGTGTGTGTGTGTGTGTGTATAAATTCAGAATCATGTTCTCATTTTTTCCCCAGGAACTTGACAATTGATTCCTCTGGCTCTTTATCAGAATATTAGAAGTTAAATAAATGAATCATGCATTTAATGATCAATAGCACTTGATTGCTTTTTACTCATCCTCAGGACTTAATATAAAGGCATTAAATTTTCAAAGGAGCTTTGACAGCAACGGGGTAAAGAGATAACATTGAAATGAAGCTTCTATGCAGGATACATACATACAGTCCTCCTATTTGTGTAACCATTTATTTTTTATTTTTTGTCATACTGGGATTTGAACCCAGGTGCATCCTACCTCTAAGACATACCCCAAGAGGTAGGGGGTATATCTTTTTTATTTATTTATTTTTTTTGAAGCAGGGTCTCACTAGATTGCCAAGAATATTGTGAAGCTGCTGAGTCTGGTCTTGAACTTGTGATCTTCCTTAATCCCTTTGGGGACACAACATTTTTCCTTCAAGAAATTTATATTCATAGATTTCCCCCCCTTTTTCTTCTGCTTTCTTTGTCCCGTACAAAATATCATGGGATAGCATAGTCAATCTTTGTATGTGCGTAAGTCAGGAATGTAAGTGTATGTGATGAGATTCAACTCTCTCTCTGCTCTTGTCTGTCTCTCTCTCTCCCCTCTCCTACTTCTTCCTACCAGGCAAGATTATATCTTAATCAAATTTGTTCCTAGTGCCATATATAGGATGTGCAATACATTGTATACACTAAATATTTATCAAATGTACTTGATTTTGTTATGACAAAGAAAAATAGATAAAATTAGAAGCAGTATATTCACATGCTAACTACTTCCCAATTAGATATAATATTGGTAAAAAGAGAGGAAACATAGTAATGTGGTAAAGAATATTGGCTTTCTAATCAACTTTAGGTTTGGTTTTATGTGAGTGTGGTGCTGTGGATTGAACCCAGGGACATTCTTCCTTCTGAGCCATACCCCCAGCCCTATTTTATTTTAAAATAGGGTCTCACTAAGTTGCTGAAGGCCTCGTTAAGCTTTTTAGTCTTGAATATCTCATCTCTCTTATTTGCCATCTATATAACCATGGACATATTACAAAATTTCTCTGTGCTTTATATTTCTGTTCAGTAATAGAATACTAATATCATCTTGTTCATAGACCTGTGGTAATTACTTGGTATGATATAGGTAGAGCAACCAGTACTCTGTCAGATGCTATGCCTCAAAAAAATTAAGTCATACACATAAATGAATATGTGTGCATGTATATTACATGTATTAATTCATAATTTTATTCAACACATATTTGTGAAGTGCCTATGAGGAGGCAGATATGATTTTAAGCATATGAGGAAATAGTGTTTAGCAAGAAAGACAATGCCCTTCCTCTATTGTAGGCTATACTTCTATGCGGCAGGATATACATTAACATATCAACAATCAAACTATTCTCACATATTATTACAAAGGAGGTGAAATGTTTGTGTCCCTTTAAAAATACATGTTAGCACTCGATCTCCAATGTGATAGTATTATTTAGGAATTGATTGGGTCATGATGGCTCTTCCCTAATTAACAGGATTAAGGCCCTTGTAAACGAGGTTTAACAGTGTTCAGCCCTGTTTGTCTTTTCACTTTCTGTCATGTGAGGACACACCATTCATAGCAACAAAGCACCATCTTGGGAAGAGAGGCAGGGCCTTCACCAGAAACCAGCCTTGCTAGTACCTGATCTTGGACTTCTAGCCTCTGAACTGTGAGAAAAAATTTTCTGTTATTTATAAACTACCCAGTATCAGGTACTTTGGCATGGTAGCACACACCCACAAAGATAATAGCTAATTTTTTAACAAGGGTGAAAAGAGTATGTGCTGTGATAAAGAATAATTTCTTCAATAAATGGTGCAGGGAAAACAGGATTTCTTTATGCAACATTGGAGCCTTATCTTATACCATAAATAAAAATCAACTAAAATTGATAAAATATCTAAAATAAGTCCTAAAATTATAAAATTCTTAGAAGAAAACATAGGTTAAAAGGTCCTTGACCTTGGTGGTAGCAATGATTTTTTGGGGGGGAACCACGCCAAAAGTTCAGAACACAAAAGTGAAAATAAATAACTAGGATCAAACTAAAAATCTTCTGCATGTTGAAGAAAACCATCCACAAAATGATAAGGCAACCTATGAACTGAGAAAAATATTTGCAAACCATATATCTGATAATGGTTAATATAAAAAATGTATAAAAACTTATATAACTTAGTTGCAGGAAAATGACTCAAAAATGGGCAAAGGATGTAAGTAGACACTTCTTAGAAGAAGATGTACAGATGTCCTATAGGTGTATGAAAAATGCTCAATATCACTGGTCATCAGGGAACTTAAAATCAAAACCACCTTACTTCAGCAAGAATGACTATTATCAAAGAGACAAATGGTAACTGCTGTCCTGTGTGTGGAGAAAGAGAAACCTTTCCCACTGCTGGTGGGAATATAGATTGGTGCAGATATTATTTAAAAAAACATGGAAATTTCTCAAAAAATTAAAATAGAACTTTTGTATAACCCAGCAATTCCTCTTCTTGGTATACATCCAAAATAAGTGAAATCAGCACAGCTTAAAGAATTTGGGCTCCTGTGTTCATTGCAGTATTATTCATAGTAGCCAAGATATTAAAACAACCATTGCAAATACTACTTGAGAAAGAAAAAGGAGTTGGAGATGCAAAGATAGTGAATAGCATAGTGGTTAGTCGGGGTGGAGGGAAGAAAAAAGGGAGGAAATGGAAGATGTAGATCAAAGGATACAACATAGTGGATATGTAGGATAAACATATTTAGAGATCTAATGTACAAATGAAGACCATGTATTTGGGATTTTTGCTTAATCATAGATTTTAGCTGCTCTTCACACATACTCACAAATGAGTAACTATGTGAGATGATAATTATGCCATGTACTTCACCGTAGTAATCATTTTATTCTGTATATGTATCTCATCCTGTCATGTTATCCCTAAATACTTAGCATACATCTCCTAAGAATAACGTTCTCCTATATAATCTTTGTGTGTGGGGGGGGGGAGAGGTGCTAGGGATTGAACCCAGGGGCATTCTACCTTCCAGCTATACCCCCAGACTTTTATAATTTTTATTTTAAAATTGGGTCTCACTAAGTTGCCAAGGGTCTTACCAAGTCGCTGAGGCTGACCTCAAACTTGTTTCAGCCTCTCAAGTATTGGGATTATAGGTGTGTGCCACCATGCCATAATCTTAACACTATTATTATATCCTAAAATTTATTAATATACTAACCAAATATATAGATCCACTAAAACATCTTCCATTGTTCCTTAATTATATATAATTAATATGTTAATAAATAATATAATATAGCATATGTATTTATATATAAATATGTCTATATAATATAAATTACATTATAAATAATATATACAAATTATATATACATTTATATTATACACATAATATAAATTATATGTATATGTCTATATCTATATAAATACATATGGTTCACTTATATATTTGACTACCTTATCTCTTAAGATTCCTGTAATCTAGACTCTTAACGTTCCCACTTTTTTTTGTTTGTTTAATTTATATTTGTCCTTTATTACCTTGACTTATTCTTAATCTGGATAAACTGTTTCGCAGTATGTTCCATATCCTGGACATTTCTTACATTTCCCCATGAGCTCCGGTTAACTATTTTGGCAAGAACACTGCATAGGTGAGGTTGTGTGCTTGCCAATTTTCCATTGTATCAGATAAGGAGGCACATAATATCAGTTTATTCCATTTTGGGTGATGCTCACTCTGATGACTTGATCAATGTGGCATTAATGGACTAAGTTTTCGTGTCCCCCCCCAACCCAAATTCAAATGCTGAAATCCTAAGTCCCAATGTGGTGTTCATGAGATGGGACCTTTGGGAGCTGATTAGGTCATGAGGGTGAGCACTCATGAATGGTATTAGTACCTTTCTAAAGAGACCCCAGAGAGCTTCCTCACAGCCTTCTACCATGTGGGAGCACAATGAGAAGACAACCATCTGTGAACCAAAAAGGGCGCTCTCATCAGACATGAGGGTGTTCCCGAGTCTCGATGCACAACCTTCCAGCCTCTGCAACGATGAGAAATAAATATGTGTTGTTTAAGTCACCCAGCCTATGCGATTTTTGCTATAAGCACCCAAATAGACTGTTATCTACCAGCTATCATCATTATAAATATATATTCTACTGTGTGCATGGATGTTATATCCCATTGAACCTCACTATGATGTATAATTACAATGTACCAATAAAAGTATATTTTTAAAAGATGTATTCTCGACTTCGTCATTAAAAAGCAATCAGTAGGCCGGGCGTGGTGGCACACGCTTGTAATCCCAGTACTTTGGGAGGCGGAGACCGGAGGATCCGGGTTCGTGGCCAGCCTCAGCTCTCTCTCTCTCTCTCTCTCTCTCTCTCTCCCTGTCTCTCTCTACTTAGTGAGGCCCTCCGCAACTTCATGAGACCCAGTTTCAAAATAAAGTATTAAAAAATAGGGCTGGGGGTGTAGCGCGGAGGTAGAATGCCCCTGGGTTCAATCCCCGGTACCGCAAAAAAAAAAAAAAAGCAATCAGTAGGCTGATTCCTCATGACCATGTGAATATTTGTCCCCAAATAAGCTTTAGCTGAAGAGTGTTAATGACTGCTCGATTTGCCACTGCATTCCCCAGGCTCAGCCTGCACTTATTAGTCCATTGGATCATTCTAGTGATGACTGCATGGCAGAAACGCTGCACATTTCCTCAGAAGATGTAATTGCGGCAAATTCTTAGACAAATTGATTCTAATCACATGTCGCTGTTTATTCTCATGAGAGCATTAGCCTATGTTTTGTGTTAGTTTGACATGGCACTTGTATATCCCCAAAGATCCCCAAAGTATCCCCAAGAAGTGGAATACTAAATGCAGATATTAATTTATTCATAGAGTTATGAACTTTGCCAAAACCTAAAACTGCTCTTGATTAGTTGGCCCAAGTTAATAACTGGAACAGAGATATTTCAAGGCAGTTTCTAGATACAAACCATTAAATGAAAATAACATGATATGGGAGACACAAAATGAAATGTGATTGATCTGAGGCTATTTGATATAAAAAAATAAAGGTTTTTCTTGTTTGGGATCACCCACATGCCCATAGGGATCGAACAGAACCAGAGAGCTGTTTCTAACTGTTCATTTTTCCCACTCACAGAGTCTGCACACATTTCTTTGCTGAAATCTCAGTTTTAGGACAATGTTTTCTGCTTTCATGTCACACTTCCCTTTTCTTTCTTCTCCATTATGGAAAGAAAGAAACTTCTCACTTAATGTATGAGAAGTTCCAGTCAGAGAATACGCAAGCAAACCTTTTTTTTTTTTTGTACTGGAGATTGAACCCAGGGTGTTCTACCACTGGGCTACACCCCCAGCCCTTTTTATTTTTATTATTTTTTTGAAACAGGGCCTCGAACCCTCAATCCTCCTGTCTCAGCCTCCCAAGTACTGGGATTACAGGCATGCACTACCGTGCCTGGCTACGGGAAAACTTCTTTAACTGGCAAACTGCACACTGCTTGTGCTGAACTCCTGTCCTTCCTTCTCTGAATCTTGTCAATGCTGACGTGCTGATGTAGGTGGCCAGTCTGTGTTTTCAACTGCAGACTTCCTGTTGTTGCCCAACAGCAATTTATCCACAAGACGTTATGAGCAAGACTACAATTTTTGCAAAATAATGTATTTTTCTTCACCGCCCCAAGCCTTTAGAACTTTTTGTGGGTTTTTTTTTTGTACTGGGGATTGACCCCAAGGCATTCTACCTCTGAGCTTCACCCCCAGCTCTTTTTACTTTTCGTTTTGGAACAGGTCTTGCTAGGTTGTTGAGTTGCTGAGGCTTCCCTTAAACCTGCGATCCTTCTGTCTCAGCCTCCCAAGAAGTGGGATCATAGGCATGGGCCATCACACTGAACTCTTTCGTGCTCTTAAGACAATAATACAATGTAGACATTCATGTGAGGAGTAGGAGAAAATATAAATGGAGGAAGGAAAAGGTTGCTTATTGCCTTCTAGCTTTCGTTTTCCAAAACTCCAAAGAATAATATCACACTAAAGAAATTATGATAAGTGCTTCGGAAAGGTCTATCAATAGAGAAAAGTTCCTAGTGTAACACTAGGAACAAGAGAAAAGAAAGAGAACATGAAATAGAGGAGATAATCATGGTAATTAAGGAATGTCAGATATCTTTAAAGAATAAAGAAAGATTCCTCTGGTCTTGAAGGAGAAGGGTTGGAATGTCAGTGATGAAGGCTGAGATGCAGATCAGACTTGGGAAATGGGACCTAGCTAGGAACCAAAAGCCCAGATGGTTGTTTTGGGTTCAAAGAATTAGGGCCTTCTTATTTTCCAAGTAAAGATCCTTGGAACAAAGGCCAAGGGAGAAGGAGAGAAACCCCATGGACCTGCAGGAATAAGGAATATTTTCTAGAGAATGTCCTTGAGTTATATGTAGAGTTAAATGACCACCAAAATCAGTCCCATCTCCCTCATTACCACATACCAACACCTGCTTCCCATTGCTGTGTACAGTCACCTGTTTTGGGCTTTGCCTCAGGTAGATGGAATGGCTCTCCAGCTCTCGGTGGAATAGGATCTAGTAACAAGACATTAACTTGAGTGCCATCAGCAAGAAGGAAGTCTCAGACCTTCACTCCCCCACGTGGTCTGTGACTGAACAATAATAAATGGGCTATATTGCCCTTGCGAGAAATCCAGAAACCGCTTAAAATGTTGCAACCCCCCAGGAGGAGTGTAAAGCCAGGAAGAGATGCATCAAAGTGGATGGGAAAATTCATTTCATTTTACCAATCCTAGCCCATTTCTCACCCTGGCACTGTGATTGGAGGGAATATCCAAATTTGAGCTCCTTTAAGAGCTCAAAACAAGTGGATAGTGAATCCAGCATTCTTGATTTGGGTAGGGGGTTTGCCTTTGGGATTGGTTTTGTCTCATCTGACTCAGTACTGACAGAAATCGGCACAGTTTGGATACCACGTTGGAGAGATCTGAGAACAAAGATGCACTCTTTGAACAAAGTTGAACACCACTCTTTCAGCACTAGAGAGACTGCAGTCCCTCAGATAGATACTAGGGGGAGAAAGAGATAATCAGCTCTGGAGAATAAGCAGACAAACCCCTTTAACTGGAAAATGGCACACACAACTCCAGAGAAGATGCATCCCAAAAAGATTTGAGGGGCTCCAGAATCTCCAGCTCTGTGCTGATCGCTGAAGGTCTTCCTCTATACACAGCTAATCTGTAATGACCAGAGGAATTTTTTTCAATGCCCTAAATTCAACAAAAGATCACAAGAGATACAGAGAAAGAGGAAAACGTGACCATGACTCAACCAAAGAGATGAAATAAATCTCCAGAAAACAACCCTAATGAAATAAAGATTAATTCAGGAAGGGTGGGGCATGCCTGTAATCCCAGTACTTGGGAGGCTGAGTCAGGAGGATCACAGGTTCAAGGCCAGCCTCAGCAATTTAGTGAGACCCTGTTTCAAAATAAAGAATAAAATAGGGCTGGAGATGTAGGTCAAGAGTAGAACTCAATTTCTAGTACCACAAAAAAAAGAAAGAAAAGAAAAGAAAAAGAGATCAATAAATCATGTGACCTTGAAGAAATATTCGCATATGCCTGGTCTCTGCAGCATTATTCACAATAGCCAAAACGTAGAAGTAATTCAATTGTCTATTGATGAATGAATAAAGAAATTATGTGGTATATACATGAAACAGTAGTACATCAATCAGTCTTATAAAAGAAAGAAATCCTGTTAAATGCTACAACATGGATGGAACTTGAGGGCACTATGCTAAGTGAAACAAGCCAGTCACCAATGAATAAATAAATAAATAAATACTGTATGATTACAACCATAGGAGCTATCCCAAGGAATCATAGAATACATATGAACACATATAAAATAGAGAGTAGAATAGTGGTTTCCAGGGTTTGGGAGTAGGGAGGAAATAGGCATTTATTGTTGAATGGGTGTAGAGTCTTAGTTTTGCAAGAGAAAAAGTTCTAGAGCTCAACTACAATATGACTATAATTTATATCATTGAACTATACATTTAAAATGGTTAAGATAGTGAGATAATATTTATTTATTTATTTATTTATTTATTGTACTGGGAATTGAACCCAGGACATTCTACCTCTGAGCTATATGCCCAGCCCTTTTTATATTTTATTTTTGAGACAGGATCTTACTAAGTTGGTAAGGCTGGCCTTGAACTTGCAATTCTACTGCCTCAGCCTCCCACCTTGCTGGGATTTCAGGTATGCACCACTGTACCCAACCACATGTATTTTTAACATAATTAAACATTTTTTGAAATTAAAAATCAAGATACTCATTTGATTTAAGGAAAATGATGCTGGTTCTTACATACCCATGTTTACATAGATGTCACAAAGAACTCTTGCTTCTAAATTGGTGGTTATTAACATGGGGACAAAGGGATTTTGCTCCTCCTCCATTAGGGGACATTTGGCAATCTTTGGTGACATTTCTGGTTGGCACATCTGGAGTAGGGACTCCTATTGGCATTTAGTGACTAGAGTCCTGGGAGTCTGCTAAATGTCCTATAGTGTACAGGACAGTGCCCTACAGCAAAGAATTGTTTAACTGAAATGTTATTAGCAGTTTCTTTTGAGAAACCCTGCCTTGTGTTATTAATCAGCATGTGTTATCATTATATTAGTCTGTTCCCTCCTGATTAGGCTAGTGGGGCTCAGACTCTGGAAGGGACAGACAATGCCAAAGCAGAATGGGACTAGGCTGAGAGACTAAACAGGAGAGAGTGCTCCCTCCTGGTCAAGTTCAGGAGGAGAGCTGCACCCCACTAACTCACTGGATTCTGTGACAAGATGGAAGCATGACAGCAGGCCCCTGGGAAAGTGGCAGGGGCCCCGAGAGGTCAGGAGAGCGACAGTCGCAGGTTTCTCTGCCCCTTTCCGGCAGACTTCTGAATGGATCCAGTCTCTCTCTCAGATGCATCCCTAGAACAAGGGGATTCTATTTAGCAACTTCTGTGTCTTCTGGCCCTGACGATGAAGCCGGCCTTCTAGGTGGCGTTTCTTAGTTTGTTGACTCATGTTTTCATCAGAAGAGTTAATGCGTGCAGCTGAGTGCAGGAGCCACCGCCCTCTGAGGTGACAGTGACGGCTCAGCTGCATCCTGGGCTCCTCTGGCTGCCTCCCAGCGGCAGGAGGAAGGAAGCCTGTGGTGTGGGCTGTGCAGTCTCTGCAGCTGGCGCTGCTTCCCTTCCCCAGGTCATCTCAGTCGGCTTCCAAGGAATGCCCATCCAGGGGCTACGGGGAACAGGGACCCTCCACCTTCATGCCACCGTCCCAGCTGTGAGTCGGTTGAATTTGTTCAGGTCCTGCTCAGTCTTCCCCACCTGTGCCTCTTCTAGTTTCACCACTTCCCTAGAAGTGCCCAACCTTTCCTGAGGACAGAGTCTATTGTTAAGAGAAAGAGAGTGGCCAGAGGGGAAGGTGGCTCTAGTGTAGACCGCAATTAGCCAATGAGAGCAGAAATGTTGCTTTCGACCTGACAAGAGGTTGGAGAATTGGGAAAAGAAAAGAATATATAATGGATAGAACTAGAGAATATTATGCTAAGTGAGATCAGCCAGTCTCAGAAAGTGAAGGGTTGCATGTTTTCTCTTCTGTGTGGAAGCCAGAGAGAAAAATAGGAAATAGAAGGGACTTCAGATAAATGAGGAAAGTGACCAGTAGGATAGTGGAAGGGGATTAAGGGAGGGAGATGGGGGTGAGGAGGAGATCTGGTGAAGGAAACAGTTCAAATAATACTGTGTACATATGCAAAATTATCAAAACCAATCTCAAAAACACGTATGGGGAGGAGGAGAGAGCGGGGTGGGATGTGGAAGGAAACATACTATACCAGGTGCTGTGTGCATGTACGCTTCTATTACTCTGAACCTCATTTTGACATATAACTATGCATCGTAATGCACCAATAAAAGTATATTTAAAAAATAATATATATAAATAGCAACATAAAATATTTTTCTATGTCCTGTTACTACTCTTATTAGCCATATATTGTTGAATGTTCCTTGAAAGCAATGTAGTCATTATTACTATGATTACTATGGTTAGCTATATATTATAAAATACTATTATCAGTGTTACTATTACTAGTAATATTATTATTATCAGTTACCTATTATTGAACGTGCCTTAGAAGCAGTTTAGGCCTTTCATAAACCTTTCATGTCATCTTTTAACCATTTTCCAGTGGTAGTATTGTTCTTTATTGAACCCATCAGACAACTAAGGCTTCAAGAAAGAAGACAGACCTGTCAAATAACATGGAGCCAAGCCGGGCGTGGTGGCGCACGCTTGTAATCCCAGTACTTTGGGAGGCGGAGACCGGAGGATCCGGGTTCGCGGCCAGCCTCAGCTCTCTCGCTCTCTCTCTCCCTCTCTCTCTCTCTCTCTCTTTCTCTCTCTCTTCTTAGTGAGGCCCTCCACAACTTCGTGAGACCCGGTTTCAAAATAAAGTATAAAAAAGAGGGCCGGGGGTGTAGCGCGGAGGTAGAACGCCCCTGCGTTCAATCCCCGATACCGCAAAAAAAAAAAAAAATAACATGGAGCCAAGCAAGTCTTGGAGTGGCAATTCACACATAAAGCGCCATGACTTCTTCATTTCCCCAACATTAGTCACTTCTCTGGGTGATTTATTTTCTGAACTTACTAGGAATTCCTAAAAAGGAAGTGCAGGCACATTTCACAAATCTACAATCTGTAAGTATCACATCCTGTGTGGCTGTAAACACTGTGCTGAGGAAGGGCTGGTGACTGTCAGAGGACGACAAGTAGGAAGTGCTCATCAGACGTGGAGGACCCAGAGTTGCGACCTCGGGGGGCTTTCTGAGAGCTCAGCTGGGACCCACAGGCTGGTCCACAGGTAGGCAATGCTGGAAGACCTTTCTCAGTTCGCCACTCCCTTGCTGGTGACTGCATTTGAGGGGTCATTTGATTCCAAGCTCCTTAAAAGCAGTTGGGACACCAGAGCACTGTGGAACGTGGATGGGCAAAGGGAAGGAGTATCTGGCTTTGACTCTTTCTGCTGCTTTCTCACCATGCACTCTTGGTGAGTCACTTACCTAGGGATACATGATTTGTGGGCACAGAGCTCTTCTCGCTTCAAATGCTCTCAGGCCTTTTGCAAACTGGGCCACCCATGGACTAAGAATGGTGCAGAAGGTGATGATTGAATCCTAGTTTGAGAGTGAGTCTTCAAATATAGGGCAATGCAGTTGTGGTAAATCCGACTGGGGGAAAGAGAGGTTGCTACATATTTCATGTTTTCTGTAAACATTCACTTCTGAACATTGGGAGCTCTCCAGATTCCTGCTCGTGCCTTCCTTTGATGTGTTTTTCATCTATGATCTGAGTGAAATATTATGGAAAAAAGTCCTCATGAAACCAAGGTTTGGTGCTTTTCTGTGCTCCATATTACCAGTTTCTTTCCCTAAAGAACAGGTCAAGTCTGGACAAAGGGGCAAGTGACCACGTAGAGTTTTGGGAGCCAGGACTTGGGAGGTCAGTACTTTATAACAGTTGAATGTATTTTCTCTTCCAGGCTTTGCAGCACCATCATGACACCACAACCCATGACCAACGAGACCGCAGCAGTGCTCACATCAAATGGCATCAACTTTCCCCAGAACGGAGACGCAAATCCCACCCTCCAGGGGCAGGATAGCCTGAAGAAGCGTCTCAAGGCAGAGATCAAAGTCATTGGGGTAAATGCAACTCAGAACACGTTGGAGTCAGGCGGAAGGGCAGAGGGCAGAGCGTTTGTATGTCTTGGCTGAGTGTGGAGACCCTTACGTTTTGCCAGAGGGACAATGGGCTGATCTGCAGACCAGTGGGAGTCAGCCGGAGAACTGTTGAAGCCTTCCCCAAGAGTTTTTCATGAGATGAAAACTGTTTGTCTTTCCCTTATTCTGAATATGAGTAATTGAGTGTTTTGTTGTTTCACTTATTGTTTATTTTCTGCAGTGGAGCTACTTATATTTCTTTTATGGGAGTAATGGCAAAGAATTACACGTTATATACATATATATTTTTTCTGTGTTTCCACCAATCATATGCTTAACAATCCATACTGATTTTTTGAAGGGACTTCTGTCACTGCAAATTACAGGGAAAACACACTTTCTTTCCTTTCTCCTTCTGAGAACAGAGGTGATATTCACATTTTATTCAGCTCTCTCCTCTCATTCGTGATTTATTAACAAAACTCTGCTGCATGAAAGGAGGAGTGGAGAAAGGGCCTATCTAGGACTGGGATGAATACACAGAGTTTTGGTTTCTAGAGAGATCTCTGTAGTAGCATGAGGCATTGCATTTGACCAGTTTTCGGAACCCAGTGGGACTGACAGGCTTGCCTCAGTATACACTCATGTGGGTTCCTGTGAGGCTCCTGTGACATACAGTTTAAAAAACTGCTAGGTAAATGTCAATAGAGTTGGAGCCTCTGAGCTGAAGATGGATGTCAGGGAGGCAAACTTTACCACTTAAAACAGAGCTTCAGGTCGGGAGTGGTGGAGCACTCCTGTAATCCCAGTACTTGGAAGGCTGAGACAGGAGGATCACAGGTTCGAGGCCAGCCTCAACAACTTAGCGAGATCCTGTTTCAAAATAAAAAATAAAATAGGACTGGGGGGTCTAGCTCAGAGGTAGAGCATCCTTGGGTTCAAGGATGCTCTAGAGATAAGTGAATAAATAAATAAAAATGACAGGGCTTCAGGGTCCTCAGGATAGGAACATGGACTGAAGAGGCCATGGAGCTGTCCAGAGAGCCAGGCTCCATGTTCTATCCAGTGGGGTCTGGAGATGTGGGGAGAAGCTTCCACATTTCCAGTGCTCAAGCGAGTGTGAGGATTTTCAGATATCCCCTGTTCCCCCCAAAAGGCAGAAGGAGAGTTACTAGCCATGGACTCAGAGAACCAGAGCTTGTCAGGAGCCAGGAGCAAGAACAAGAACAGAGCAGGGCTGGAGAGGCAGGAAGTCCTGAGGGCTTGATGAGCACTAGCCCGATGGCCCGAGGCTGTGTCTTTCTCTGGCAGAATAGCATCCCTTCCAGATGCCATCTTCCTACTTCTCACTCCAGAGCTTTACCGTGGGAGAGGGGGAAAGGCCCTGCCTTTGCAAATGCCGGTTTTAATCTTCAACCTCCCTTTCTCTTCCAACAGGCTATCCAGATCATGTGCGGTGTGATGGTGCTGAGCTTTGGGATCATTTTGGCATCTGTTCCCTTTTCCCCGTATTTTACCCCAATGTTAGCCATCCTGGTAAAGACTGGTTACCCATTCGTAGGACCCTTGTGTGTAAGTAAAGTTCCATAGGAGGGCAGGATGGGGAGGAGAGGACAGATGTGAATACAATACCCTCTACCTGCCACCTCGCTGCATTTGTGTTAGCCAGGAGCAAGGAGTCAATGGTAGAACTTATTCTCCTATGTGTGTAGCCAAAGGAAAGTATGAGTGGGTAGGAGGGCTTTATTTTATATCTATTTTCTTTTGAAAATATACTTTTATTGATGCATTGTAATTATACATCACAGCAAGGTTCAATGTGATACAAACATACATGCACACAGCACTTGGTGTGACTCTCTGGGGTTCCCTTCCCATCCCCCTCCTCCAGACATGTTACTTCTTATCTGGTTCAGATAAACATTTCTTTGGAAGGTCATTTCACTTCTCGGCTCAGCATCCTTAGCTATGATGAGTTTAGTGGCATCTTTCTAGGTGTAGATAAAAATCCATGAAGTATGACAAAGCTGGGAAAGGACCTTTCTACATAGTATAATGGGAATCAACGAAAGATGTCACATGATCACAGAGGAGCCACAGAGATGCTTATGGGAATTTTACAGGAAGGAGCACTTCCATCTCTGGGCATCTTGCTTCCTTGGGAAGCACTGATGTAGTCTGCGCAGAGTGTACTTTGGGATGGACTAGAAATTCCTTGGAAGCAGCTCCATGTCTAGGGTGTCAGTGACCATTAAGTTAATGATCCTTTTCTCGAAGGACAGCTTTCTTCTAGATTGATGTGGATGGGACTTTCTCACAAGTAAAGTTTTCTTTCATAGTATGTGAAACTTCTCATAATTCAATAACTATCATTTACCTTTCCTACATCTGTTTCTTTGATGTATCCAGAAGTCCACCTTTTTCTCTATCTGGTCCATTATTTTTCTTTTATTAACTAAAATCAACATTTTATTCAGATTTTACCAGTTTTCCCCAAATTTCCTCCTTCTCTTCCAGGGTCCATCCATTAAATTGTGCCTCCTCCTCCTCCTCCTCCTCCTCCTCCTCCTCCTCCTCCTCCCCCTCCTCCTCTTCCCCCTCCTCCTTCACCCCCTCCTCCTCCTCGTCCTCTTCTTCTTCTTTTCTTCCTTCTCTCTTCTTTCTTCTCTCTCCTTCTTTATTCTTCCTTCTTGTACTGTAGATCGAATCCAGGAGCATTCTACCTCTGAGTTACACCCCCAGTCCAGTCCTCCTGTTTTATTTTGAAACAGGGTCTCACTAAGCTGCTGAGAGCACTGCTAAGTTGCTGAGCCTGGGATCAAACCTGCAATCCTCCTGTCTCAGCCTCCCCAGGACTGGGATCACAGGTGTGTACCGCCATGCCCAGCCAAGTCTCTTCTTAGTCTTCTGGGCTTCCTCAGACTTTCCTTGTCCTTGATGACGTTGGTAGTTTTGAGGAGCACTGACCAGGCTCTTCATAGAATGTTCCTAAATTTGAGTTGTCTGAGACTTTTTCCCATTTAGATTAGGGTGATGAATTTTTAGGTGGAGATGACAGAGGAGCTGATTCTCATCAGGTAATGTGAAGGGTGCATGCTATTGACATCATGTTGCTGGTAACATTAATCTCAATCATGGAGCTGAGGGAGTGTTTTCCAGAATTCTTTACTGTCACATTATTTCTCTTCATTCTCTCCTTTTTGGAAGCATGCCACTAATCACAGCCTACATTTAAAATGGCATCTAGCTCCTATTTGAAGACTCAGCATATATTTGTATAGACAAACTACTTAATGCTGACCACACTGGATTCATGGATGTGGTTTCTTTGTTTTTCCTTTTGTGTTTGTTTCTTTGTTTTTAATTTTCAATGGATTTTCTCTTAGTTTCCTTATGTATTTTTTTCTTAGTTTCCTTACATCTATTAGATCACAAAGACTTCTGAGGCTGAAAATAATTATTTTGATTTTTCTGAACAGTGTTAAGGGTTTCCGGCCATCCAGCCTCATCCTTCTTTTTGCTGTTGCTTGCCATTTTACCTTAACTTATGAAGCCACTAGCTTACAAGTTCTCTCATATCCATTGGCTTCCTTCCTTCCTTCCTTCCTTCCTTCCTTCTTTCCTTCCCTTTTTTCTTTTTTTGTGTGTCATACTGGGAATTGAAACCAGGGTTACTCTGACCTATACCTCCAGCCCTTTTTATTTTGAAACAGGACCTCACCAAGTTAATATGCTTGACTTTGGAACTGCAATATTCCTGTCTCAGCCTCCCAAGTATTGGGATTATAGGCATATGCTACTGTGCTTGGCCCTCATTCTTTTCTTTTAAAGCAGAACTAATACCAATCCTTCTCAAACTCTTCCCAAAACCTGAAGAGGAGGGAATACTTCCAAACTCATTTTAGGTAGCCAATATTCTCCTGATACCAAAGCCAGACAGGACCATTACAAGAAAAGGATACCACAGGCCAATATCTCTGAGAATGTAGTTGCACAACTCTTCAGCAAAATACTGTCAAACCAAAATCAACAGCACATCAGAAAGGTAATTTGACATTGTCAAGTAGGATTTATCCTAGGAATGGAAGAATGTTTTAACATGGTCAAATCTATATGGAATAGTATACTAATGAAAGGAAGCACAAAACACACATGATCACCTCCCGTTCTTTTCTTTTTCTGGACCATTTTTTTCATATTCTTTTCTAGAGAATGTCTGAAATCCTGGGGTTTAACATATTTAATGTGTCTCACTCCATTGTAGTTACTCTTCCTTTTGATATTCAAATTATTTAATCTTTGGCCAGTGAAACTGCCTACAATTTGGCTACTACATTCTTTTAGTATGATCTTAGTAACCTTGAAAAACTTCCTCACTTTCTGGTACAGGAAAATGTTCAAGATTCATCTTGAATCTCTTCTGCCCTAGATCTGAAATCAGCCACTCCCCCAAGTAACCCTGTCATATTTTATTAGAAAATAATATTTAGAGTTCAGAACCTGGGTATTAGGAGTGGTCAATGTTATAGAGTTGGTTGGTCAGTTTTCCTTGGTGTTTCCAATATATAAAAATACAAAATGTATTTTATTTTTATAGGAAAAATAAAGTTATTCATTGATGTCCCAAAATAACATCTCCAAAATTGTATTCTCTCATAAAATAAGCACACACAAACACTTATTTACTGGTTTTTAATGTCCTCATTTTGTTTATTGGGATAGATTCCTGCCTATCTCTTCCTTTCCTCATGCTTTCTGGATGCTATATAGGTAAAAGGGACAACTCTTTATATATTGGGGTGCAATTGGAAAATACAGTTTTTTATTTGTTAAACATCTAGAAATCTTTCAGATACAGAAAAACTATGCTTGAAGGACCATTTTGGCTTTTTCAGAAATATAATTTAATTTTAAGGTATATATTTAGAAGTTGAGCAAATATTCAGTGTTAGGCTCACTATGTATAACACTTGTCATAGATATGCTTTTTTTTTTTTTTTTGCGGTACCGGGAATTGAACCCAGCGGCGTTCTACCTCCGCGCTACACCCCTGGACCTATTTTTTATACTTTATTTTGAAACCGGGTCTCACAAAGTTGTGGAGGGCCTCACTAGGTAGAGAGAGAGAGACAGGGAAAGAGAGAGAGAGAGAGCTGAGGCTGGCCGCGAACCCGGATCCTCCGGTCTCTGCCTCCCAAAGTACTGGGATTACAAGCGTGCGCCACCACGCCCGGCCAGATATGCTGTTTTTTAATGACAAACACTCCAAAATAAAATCATACATTTGTCATGCTTTAAAAGCAAGTCATCTCTTTAATTATAAACTATTGTAGCCATATAATACAAGCAAGAATTGGGTACAGATAATCATATGGCAATATTTTCAAGTAGATGATGATATTATTTTACCATGAGCAAATGAACTGCAAAAATGTAAAGATATTTCAGTTAATAAGGTATCATTTTTTGACAAGTCTGTATTTTTAAGTGTGTCTCCATTATTGGTCATTTGTTCCCTGGGGTTTTCCCATGGAAGTTTTTTTGTAAGTATCAGATGATAATACTGTGGCTACTCTGCACATAGAAGAAACTGACCTGACAACTTTTCCCTCTTTCCTGAGCAGTTTGTCATCTGTGGATCCATGTCAATCATCACAGAGAAGAAGTCAACCAAGCCTTTGGTGAGTGCGAGCATCACAGCCCACAACCTAGTGTGTCACTGACACTTAGAGGGGACGCTTCAGGACCAGTCTCTCCACTTAGAAAAGTAGGAAACTAAGTTCCTGACCAGCTATCTGTTAGATTGAGGAGCTGATGGAGCCTCTATATCCCTGTCAGAATATGTCCTGAGCATATTCCCCCAACCACAGTGCCCTAAATCAGAGTCTGCCTTCAGAGGATTGTATTATACCCTAGACCAATGCGCAGGAATTCCACACGAAAATTCTGCTGATTTATGATCCTGTTCCATAGGCGACAGGCTTTTGAATTTAGCTTTTAAGTGGTGGAGAAGATGGTAGTGTTATAAAAAGCTGCATTTGTTGTGGATTGACTATATAATCCCGTGCATTAAAACCCTGAGACAGCCCAGTTGAAATGCTGTTCATGTAAGTAATTAGCTCTCATTTTTTTCATCTATATCACCTGAAAGCTGATCCTTTTGTTGGGTTTGGGTCTAAACTCTTGAGTCCTAAAAGTTGTCATTCGTCTTTTGTATTGGCTAAGAAATCAACTTTGCCTGCCTTTAACTCTTTCCAGGGAAAATCTGAATTGGAAGGTGCAGGGAGAGGAAAGGTGGATTTTAGGGAGAAGCTTTTGAAACCTGTAAAGATTCAGCTAGTCTACACTCCATCCATATGCCTCAAGGGCTCAGTGTAATATAAGTCATATAATACAATATCACAGAGGCTCAATTGGGAAGCTCTGATTATACATGTCTCTTGAAAGCAACAAGGAAACAGGAGAGGAAGTGCTCAGGGCAATGCCAATATCTCTTTTTCATCAGAAATTAGAGATCATTATTTGGAATTCCCACCTAGACCCTGAGCCACGAGATCAAAGCTGCCCACTAGATCTTTCTGTGATAAATGGAAATGCACTCTGCTGTCGAATACTATAGTGGCATGTGGCTATTGATAAATTGAAATGTGACTGGTACCACTGAGAAGCTAATTTTTAAATTTCATTTAATTTTACTCTAAATATAAGTAGCCCATGTGGCTAGTGACAACCATACTGAGTAACATAGTACAGAAGTAACGTTTCCAGACTTTCAGGAGGAAGTGGATGGAGCTCTTACCCTATGGAAGAACAACCCTGTGGGGAACTTGCAGGAAACTCAAGGGTGTAGGATGTGGTCTTGAGGGGGTGCGGGGGTAATGCTCACAAGATACATCTGGCCTGTAGTGAACCCTGGTCTTGTCACGCCTTATGTCAGCCTTTTTGAGGTTGAAGAAGAATGCTAGTCCAGGATACATCTACAGTATTCTAACAATATATGTACTCTAGACATCATGGCTGTGACTCTCATCCAGAGAGTCCAGGAGTATTTACTTTAGTGATTTGGGGAACTTGAGGCCCCAAAGTCTTTACTACCAAGTGATCAACATGAGCCATCTATGAGAAAAGTGCGCTATATGGGATTAAATAGCACTTTAATGTATGGTTGTTGGGTATGCCCTGGGGTGTCTCTACCTATAACCATAGCTATCAGAATGGTATTAACTCAATTCTCCTCTTCTTTGAGTTGGGGGCGGGAGCCACGTTTGAGATCCACTTATTTATTCTGCTTACTTCCTGAATGTAGAGATGAGGCCTAAGTGGGAAATGAAATGGGGAACTGAGGACTCAAGGACACAGGCAGTCGAGGCAAATCTCTCCAGCACTGTGACCTCAGTTCCCTGGTGTCCAGTCTAGAACTTGGCCTGCGGATAGCCATCTGCACATGGCCCTGGATCTGGCCAATCATGTGCCTGTCCAGACTCCAGCGCCTGCTCGAGACTGAAAACCAGGTTTTCCGCTCGCCTCTGGGTGGGTGTGCTTTAGAGAGAGGTGGCGCTCGAGGAGGAGTGAACTGCTTCACCTGTCTCTTCGGTGTGGCCGCTGCTTCCATGGAGGGTTTCCAAGTATACTAGTTAGCTTTCCATCACTGTAACCAACATCGGAGATAAATCAACCAAAAAAGAGGAAAGCAGCGTCTGGTGCTTAGTGCATCTGCCTTTAGTCACACACTCTGGGGATTTTGTGGGCATCTGTGTAGGGGAAACATTCCATTCATTCATTCACTCATTCATTCATTCATTCAGCCACAGTTTACCATCTAGGTTCAAATCTTTTTCTAGGCACTGGGGAGGCATATAAGAATAAATGATTAATCCTATACCTCCTAAGGGAGACAAATAAAATAGATTATTGGTCAAAGCAGTATACGGGACACTTGTTGCTCACTGGGGTGACCTTCACTCAGCCTTTCTCTTTCAGGTTCACAGCAGCCTGGCCTTAAGCATTCTGGGTACTCTGCTTGCGCTAATGGGCACCATTCTCCTCTCTGTCAAGCTGGCTTTTTTGGGTCCTGCTGCACGACACTGTGAATTGAGCCAAGAGTCTGAGCCAACCCCGTATTATGGTTTTTACCATTACTATGATCTATATGCTAGCAGGCACTGCTTCACCCTCAAAGCCAGTCTGACTGTAAGTATTTCCAAATGAGATGTTCCAATTGTATGAGTTTTTCCAAAAGCCTTGATTTCTTTATTCTTTCTTTTGAACATGTCTTTATCCTTTCTGGTTTCGGCAAATGGGAGAAAGCCAGGACTTTGTAAAGGAAAGAGAATTATAAACATTAAATGAAAGGGCTAGGCTAAAGAGTTCCATACTAATAGGGTAGCATTGAGGAGAAAATGTCAAATAAGGCTGATGATGAAAAACTATTACTGATAGAGTTTCTTATTAGTAAAAAAATCAATTTTAGAGGTGTAAGATATGAGGTTGTCAAACCAAAAACATTGGTACCTGGAGAGGTGAATTAAGAAAGGCAAACATAGTAAAAAGACCAAGATGAATGGGAAATGCCAACAACCTGGTGTGTGTATGTGTGTGTGTGTGTGTGTG